>APFE030681100.1:51992-161992 GCA_000404065.3 Pinus taeda
AATAACAATAGAGGGATTCTATGGGGCACAGTAATAACAATATGGGCACAATAGGGGCACAACAATATTAATAAGGGGTACAACTACAATAGTAATGCGGTAATCACTAGTATTATAGGGAACCAACATATATACTACAGAGCAATGGAACACATAAAATATTGCAGAAATATAAACACAGAAAATGCATAAAACAAGAAAGACACAGATATATGTGGTTCACCTAGTTTGGGCTACATCCACAGAGAAACAACCAGTCCTTCTTTTTTTATATTATACAGCAAACTGAAGAGATACAACCTATAGTAGATCTGCTATAATTCCCTATTCGCTCTCAATCTCCTCTCTCTTCCTCACTCAGAATACAAATATGCATAGACGCAATACAATTCCCTCATATATAGCGAGGGGTTGCCTTCTAGGGCAAAAAACCCTAAATTAAACATAACTTCTACCATCAGATCTCCGCCTAATGAACGGCCTAGATTGACTATGAAATTACAACATTTTACAAGGCAATTTTACATCTATTCTTGGCGTTGGGGGCGCTGCCCCTTCTGGACCCCCCTACAACGAATATTTTACGGGTGGTTACGAACTAGGGTCTAATGCGGCGATACGTTTGAATACAGAAGATAATCAGGCTCCACACCCAACAATACACTAGTGGTCCGATCATGTGACTATATAAAGGTAGCACAATCTTAGTGCTCCAGGCAGCTGAAAGGAGGCACGAGACTATAAACTACACTACCCAGGTTGGGGAGCTGCACGATTGGAGGATTGTTCGAAGCAAGGAAGTTTCATAGGGATCGTGGTAACATGAAGGGAGTTGTGCTACCAAGGGAGAAATCGCGCAGGTCGGCTAGAAAGTGACCATTAAAGTCATTGTTCATGATTTGACAGTAGAAATGCGGCCAAATGGAGTGGGTGGCCGACATTTAAGATGGAATTTATGGGTCAAATCTTTGAAAATCTTCCACTAATCCAGCATTAATGAACTAAAATTGGGGGGAATAGTTATATTTGAATTCAAAATGCCCTATAAATTACAGGTGGTTTTTCAGCGAAAAACACTTGGAATTTCGAGAATTGAGCTGTTGAGTTCTCAAGCGCACATGAATCACGAGAACTACAAACTTTTGATAGTTAGTGCAGTATTTGAGACATTGCCGAAGGAGACACAGGAGTTCTTGCAGAACATCATGTCAGTGCCCACAAAAGTTATAGATACCGAAGCAGAGGAGTCGGTGCTGGAAATTAAGATGGAGGCCGAAGAAGCTACTCCCAAGGTTGCCGAAGTATTAGCTGAAGTCCCCAAATCACCAAGGATGCCGAGACTAAAGCCAACTCCAACCAAGGAGAGAATGAAGGATAAAAAGGGCAAGTGGCTTGGAATACTGGTGTGCACATCGCCAATAAGAAACCCACTGAAGCCTATTGCATAGAAGAAGGGAAAAGCCATCAATTTGGAGCCGGAGGAGGAAGAAATTGAACACATCTCGATGGATCATGAGGATGTGGGAGTAGATGTGGAGGAAGTTGAAGCTCAAGGTGCTAACCCTACCACTCAGTTTCCTGAATACATCCCTCCATGCAAGGGCAAGGCCAAGGTACCGAAAGATATCGATGAGAGCAAGGTCCCCTTGCAAAAACCTCTACTGCCAGATGAAATTTTTTTTGAATGATAGCATTTAGGGCGGGTTCCTTTGTTAAAACTTGAAGATCGGGACTTGGCTGACCACAAGAAGTTCCCACACCTGGTGACCAAGCAGCTAATGTGTCACATTATCAATACAACTACTAGAGTGACCACATTGGAGACATGGAAGTGGCTCAAAGGATTGGACAAGGTAGGGTTGCTCAACCTGCTTTGGGTGTTGCACTATAACCACACCCCGGTTACAGTATTGGTCATCAAGCAGTGGTTATGCTTGGTGCATGATGGGTGTTTGTGGCTGGAGGAGCCAATACCCATCACTGACAGGTTGATCCACAGGATCACGCAGTTGTCTTACACTAGAGAAAATCCAACCATGATACTTGGTGAAAAAGGTGGTGAGCAGGCCCTCGCGGAGGCCATGAAAGAGAAGTTTAAGTTGGTAAAGAAGTTGTGTGGATATGCCATATCCAACATCTGTGACCTTACTGTAAAGGTGGCTACGCAAATTCTAGTAGGGAAGATGATGAGGAAGTGTTGTGCCGATGCAGTGTCGGCGCCTGTTGGTGAGCTCTAGTATTGCAGCAACAATGCTACAACTCCTGGGACTCCCTTCTTTACTTGTATCAACCTGGTAGTTCGTAACAAACTTGGAAGCGACGGTGCTGTATGCACAAGTACTAGCTCTTGCCGCAGATGTCACTTGGTTAGCTAGGACAAGTCTGCTAGGGGCTCAAACCAACTTCTATGAGCTCTGAGAAGAGGTTGTTTAACTGATGGATGGAAGCTAGCTCGAAGGAAGCTAATCTATTTGCAGAAGGAAACTGAAAAGCTCAAAGCAAACGCAAACCCTAGCAAACCCTAATCTTACCAGCTAGCCCTACTGATGCAAGAAAGAGGATGCAAGCTACTGGGAGAGATGCCATTGATGTCTAAGAGGATGAAATGCATATATCTAAGCTACGTCTACAGCAAAGTCTAAGAGAACCATCTTTTTGTATTTTTGAATAAGTTGTCAAAATTATTATGCATGCGATTTTTAATTGTTTTTTACTGTGCAGAGGTGGATTGGAGAGAGGAAATGCTTGGAAGAGGTTGGGAGGGTTTAGAGAGGGCCTAAGGGTTCCCTAGCACCCTTCCTGAGAGTTTCACAGAGTTTGGCCTTCAAGAAACCACCTTCGTGAGCTTCTACAGGAAGTCCGTAGGGGTTCTACAGGATGTCTGGAATTTCTACAGGATGTTTGGAATTTCTACAGGATGTCTGTAATTTTCGACAGGATGTTCAGAAATGGGATTTTGGAGCATGGATGGAGGGGAAAAGGTGGAGGAATGAGTATGGAGGTGAAATAGAGGTGTAGGGGAGTTCAGGACTTGGAGGACGGAGTTGAGGAGTGGCGCATATGGTTAGATTTGTTCAAGGAAGGATGAAACGGTGTTGCACAAGAAGATGAGAATCATGGCAAGTAAGCGAATGAGGAAAATGCAAGGTAAGGGTTCTAAGGGAAGGATAAGATAGGTAGGTTGGATGGAGTATGTGCATGTAAGGAGGAGTAACAGGTACTCTGCAAGTGGCTTTTCAAACTGAACCAACAAACTCTTATAAAACCTATGACCTAATTACATCACTCTATTCTAACCTAAGTAACAGCAAAAGGAAATGAACAACAGTTTATTTGAAATGAAATGCATGAAATAACTTATGCAATGAATTAATCATCAATTGAAGCATTTAAACACTACTAATATCAGCATCTGCGAATGAGGATTCCAACACTAATAATTGCATGACAAAGAAAAAAAACGTTTTTGTTGGCAGCAATGTCACCTTTGTCCCAGCTCATGATCCCACGAGGGAGAGGTGAGATCAGAGGTACTTCATGGCCTTTTTCTGGAGATATTCCCTGTTACTAATCTATCAACTAAATTTGAGCATGCAAAAGCCTATCTGATCATTAACCATGACCTATGTAATCAGCAAGTTGTTAATCTACTAAACATAAATTATTTTGCAAAGACACAAAGAAAACAGAAGACAGTTTATGGTTTCTTCCCCTGAACTTTGAAGACAGTGTACCTCAGGTGTTTATATTTCACTTTGCACCAATTCCCTGGTTATACTGTTGTTGGCCCAAAACTCGACTGTCAACAGGGAATTAGACTCCCACAGACAGAGTGCAGAGCTTAATTTTCATCCTAGAATGCATTCAATCCACATAAAAGTCACATTCTTCATGCATAGGTTAGCCCTCACAGCGGTTTATCGTTTTTATAGGAGGAATTTCTTAACAGGAATCATGGAGGAGAACTCGACGCAGAACCAACTAAAAAATTCCATGTATCATATAGGCAAACTACTGTTCTTGACCCACAGGCAGACTTGCTTCTACTTCTCCTACTCCAGACAGTTTAATTTACCACCTTTCGAAATATCATGGATGGGAATGGTGTTTTCGAGCATACCTCCCTTCGAAACTCCAATTTCGATGCAGGCAGTCGAGGTTTCTCTGCTCTGGGAGGCTATGCTGTGTTTCTTGTAGAGCTCCTTCCTGTAGAGAGGTTTGCTGGGTACTGGAGGACGTCACCACACTTCTGAACAAGCCTGGAACACGGGAGGATTTTGAAACGTGTTGAGGAGCTCAGGTTAACAAACTGCAGAGACGGAGGATGCGTACTTTGCTAAAAACAGTTGCAAGTATAAATGACAGCGGTTCCTCGTGAGTTCTCGGCTGAGCAATTTTGAATTACGACGCAATTCCTGGCGAGGGGGTGAGGTGTCTTGGTCAATTCGTTAGCCAACGTCACAGCCATTATTCTCCTGTGTGTCTCTCACCACCATTACTTCCCCTCTGCCATTAACCGCCGCCACCATTGTCAGTCCGCTGATTTCCCGACTGGACACTTCCCACATGTCGGTTGCTTGTCTCTTTGGCATAACCAAGCTTGCTCGAATCCCATAAGGCCATTCGACTGACTGTGGGTGGCCAGTTAACTGGACACCGAATTCGTTCAATCCGCACCATTTCACAGACATGCAATTTTCAAAGTATAGTCTATGAAATTTGACGAATAAGGTTAGACACTTACCTGTGTGGCCGTGGACATGTTTTGCAGGTTTCGGGATGTGGAATGATGGCTTTGCTCATTGTTGCTTCGTGCACAGGCACTGGAACTCCTTTTTTCATTGGCTGATGTTGTATGCACGGCTTCAGGACCTGATCCTCTGGTCGCAACGCTGCATGCACAGGCTCTGTCTGATTTCAGCTATTGAGGAGGTGTTCACGTCCGAGCGGAGCTTGTTGCATGTTCCTTGTGTTGATTTCAGCTACTATTGGCTCCATAGTATGTACTCCAGATGGATCAGCAGCTACAAGATTCCTGTAGGATATCCTGTAGCTGCTTCTCCTCCTGGGATGCAGGCTAAACAAGCAGGGCACGTTCACTGATGAAGAGTCTAGGTGGAGCTTGAACGGGTAGTTTGTGTGAGCTTTGTTGCTTGATTTTTTTACTTGAAATTTTCCTCTTTTTCTTTGCTGTCAACCTGAGGGAAATAAGGTTTGTGAAATGACTGTGCAGGAACACACGACCAGGAGAGTGACAGAGGTGTCAAGAGATGGAACAGGGCACCACATAGTGTTGGATTGGATAGAGGTGTGGCCTCAGGTCTAACAAACTGATCCCAACCATCAGATTCCCTCTTCAAACTTGAATTTGGCCCGTCGAAAGTTCTACAGGATGCTTCCTGTAGAAATTCGGGACTTCCTGTACAAAATCCCGTAGCTTCCTGTAGAAAAGCCTGTAGCTTCCTGTAGAAAGCTCAGAACTTCCTGTAGAAGGCCCAATCTCAACCCGAATGTGACCAAATCCTAGGAGAGGTGAGTGGCCATGGAGGGGGGTGTCTGAAGGGGTGTCCTTGAGCCTGGTACGAACCCCTATCCTCATTTTGCGCGCCTTCCTTTCTTGCAATGTAGGATGTCTTGCAACCTACAATTACTTCACAGAGAATAGTTTTGTTTTCTTTTGTTTTATTTTCTTCTTTCTTTTTTTCTTGTCTTTTTCCTCTCTTTTTTCTGTTTGTTTGTTTGTTTTTTTTTTTTGAGGCAGCGAGGGTGCCTCAAAGAGGTTTTCACACTCACTGTCTGCCATGGTTTCCTCAGAGAGGTTTTCACCCAAGGATCTTTTTATTCCACACATTTTTTTTCTAGGGACAACTGGGGCGCCTCCATGAGGTTTTCACCCTCACTGTCTGCCCTGGGCGCCTCAGAAAGTTTTTCACCTAAGGATCTTTTTTATTTTTTTTTTATTTTTTTGATGATCAAAGTGTGGGTGGAATAGGGGCAAAGCCCTGCTCCACTACCAGCACTGATTTTTCCAAAGTTTCCATGAACTCCTGCCTCGAAAGAGGTTTCTTATAGATCTTCAACCAATGCCCATTGGCGAGCATGGGAATGGCTTCTTCATCAATGGTCTAGATAAGGATTGAGCCATTGTCATTACATTCTCCACTACGTATGGTCCTAGCCATCTTGTCCTCAACTTTCCTTTGAAATCCTTGTACCTTGAGTCATACAGCAGTGCCCAATCTCCCGGCTGGAATTTCTTTTCATTAAGGTGCCGGTCATGCCATATCTTCCTCTGAAGTTGGACTACTTCTGAGTGGAGGAGGGCCTGCATTCTTTGTTCATCTAATCCATTCAGCTGCAATAATCTTTCACATTGAGCATGGCTGAGATCTAGGTCCAGCTGAGCTGCCACCCTCAATGTGTTATACTCGAACTCTATGGAGAGCAGAGCTTTCTTCCCGTAGACCAGCTCATAAAGTGTGAAACCGGTTGTAGTTTTCCAAGTGGTGTTGTAGTCCCAAGTGGCCTCAACCAGGCGATCTGCCCAATCATTTCTGTTGCTGCTCACCACCTTAGTCAAAATCCCTTCCAATGCTCTATTAGTGACTTCCACCTGTCCATTTTCTTGGGGATGATATGGGGTGGAAGTCTTTTGATTGATCTTATGATGCGCGAGAAAATCTTCAATCAGTTTGGAGGTGAACTGGCTTCCTTGATCGGTGACTGACTCTCTTGGGTAGCCAAACTTATAGAAGATGTTTTCCCTTAAGAACTCAACCACTTTCTCTTCTGTCGCTGCCTTGATTGCATTTGTTTCTGCCCACTTTTCCAGGTAGTTAGTGCACACAATGATGTAAGACCTTTGCTTTGAAGGAGGGTTGATAGGTCCCATGAAATCCATGCCCCACTTCTCAAATGGCTCGAAAGTCACTTGAGGTTGGAGGGGCATTTCATCCCTTGGAGTAGGTTTCCCCATCCTGTGACATCGGTCACACAGGCTGATGTAACTTCTGACATCTTGATGAAGAGTAGGCCAATAGTAGCTAGCCAGTATAATTTTGAAGGCGGTCCTTTTTGTTGCAAAGTGGCCTCCACATGGTCCATCGTGACAGGTTAGGAGGATGTCAAAGACTTCCTCCTTCCTAACACAACGCCTCAAGATCTGATCTGGGCCGAGTTTAAACAGGTTGCCCCCGATCCAAGTGAATGGGGCACTCTTCCTCACGATTTTGCCCTTCCCCTTCGAGGATAGATGCGGAGGGAACTGTGTTGAGACCAAGTAGTTTGCTATATCAGCAAACCATGGAGAGAGCACTGAGATATCAAACAAGTGTTCATCCAACATTTGGTCATCCACTATCCCTTCCTCACCTGCAGGCAAATCCAATCTAGATAGGAAGTCAGCAACAACATTTTCCTTTCCTCGCTTGTCAACAATAGTCAAATCAAATTGCTGCAACAAAAGTAACCATCTAATGACACGAGCATTCACATCAGCTTTATTCATTAAATATATAATCGCAGCATGATCAATGTGTACAAATGTTTGATAACCAGTGATGTAGTGTCTGAACTTGTTTAAGGAATGGACTACAGCCAGGAACTCTTTCTCGGTTACTGTATAGTTCATCTCTGCCTTGGACAGGTTTTTGCTAACAAAGTATATGGCATATGGCAATTTCTCCTCAACTTGTCCTAAGGCTGCTCCTATGGCTTTGTTCGTGGCATCAGTGTGGATGTGGAAAGGTAGGGCCCAGTTTGGACCTCTCAAGATCAGGGGGGATACCAGCTTAGCTTTCAACTCATCTAGAGCCTCCTGGCAGTCATTAGTCCATTTAAATTCGACATCTTTTCCTAAGAGGCTAAACAATGGTGAGGCTAGCTTACTGAAATATTTGATGAATCTTCTATAATATCCCGTCAAGCCTAGAAAACTCCGAACATCTCTCACCTTTTGAGGAGGTGGAACCTTCTAAATGATAGAAATTTTGTTAGGATCCACCTGCAATCCTTGCTGAGAAATGGTATGACCTAGCACGGTCCCTTCAGTCATCAGGAATTCACATTTTTCAGGATTGAGGGATAGGTTCATCTCAATGCACTTGCTTAAAACTTTTCCCAGGTTGGACAAGGCTTCTTGGAAGTTAGACCCATAAGGAGTAAATTCATCCATGTAGATTTCCACTGAATCATGAACCAACTCAGGAAATATGCTTAATACTGCTCTCTGGAAAGTGGTAGGAGCATTGCATAGCCCAAAGGGAAGGACTCGGTAGGCAAAGGTACCCCATGGACAAGTGAAGGTGGTCTTATCTTGGTCTTCCAGGCTGATTTGTATCTTATTATAGCCGCTAAACCCATCTAGGAAAGAAAAGAACTTCTTCCCTGCTAGTCCATCCAACACTTGATCTATGAAAGACAAAGGGAAATGGTCTTTCTTGGTGGCCTTGTTAAGTTCCCGGTAATCTACACAGATTCTCCACATCCCATTATTCTTGGGCACAAGCACTAGAGATGAAACCCACTCACTATCAAAGATGGGGTAGATGAATCCTGCATCCAATAATTTTTGCAATTCCTCTTTGACAATGACTTTAAGGTTGGATTCATTCTCCTCTAAGGTTGCCTGACTATTTTACAATCCTCTTTAATGTAAATATGATGGGTACAGACTGAAGGATGGAATCCTTTAATTTCCTTATAACTCCAGGCAAAAGCCTCCAAATGGCGGTTCAACAAACTACACAGCTCCTTCTCCTGGGAGGGAGATAAGGAGGAGCTGATATTTAAGGTTCTTTCAGGGCCAAATTCCACACTCTGAACTCTCGTAGAGGTCGGATCAGTCACACAGAGGTCCACTAGAGCACTGGCTTGGGTATCTTCCACCAACACTTCTAATGAAAGCGCACTAGGAGGCAGATTTTGAATCAAACTCTTAATCAAGTCATCCTTGGTTTGAGGGCCTCCCCTGGTGGCTTCTATGGTGCACAAAGGTGCAGAGTAGACCTCATCCTCATCTCCCTCTTCCAACCAGAGTGGTAAGTCATGTTTTAGCAGTGGTTGGGCAAGAGGATAAAGGACTAGCTACTTAGACATAGGCCCATTCTTGATGGTCATGCTCCCAGCTCGACAACTGATGTAAGCATCTGCAGTAGCTAACAAAGGCATTCCCAAGATGAGGGGGTATCCAGTAAGTTTAGCCTTTGGCTGAAGGACTAGGAAGTCAGCAAGGTATTCCCAAGAGTCAACAAAGACCAAGACATCTTCCACAATCCCTTCGGGAGTCACGGTGAAGCGGTCTGCTAACTGTAGTATTGTCAAGGTCTTCTTTAGGGAACTCTGAAGGTTGAGTTTAAGCATAGTGTCCCTAGTCATCACATTAATGGCAGTCCCTAGATCAATCAAGGTATGGAGGATTATGGTGCCATTGATGTGGACATCAACTACAAGACTCCCAGGGTCCAAATATTTTGGACAGATTACTTGCCCCAACATCAGATCGGACAGTTGTCCTATGACATTGATAGTCAGGGCATCTGTCTTGCGCCTGCCTGGGTGCCTGAAACACTTCTCCTTGATCAATTTGTTATATATTGGTACATCTTTTATGGCCTGGAGAAGTGGTATTTTCAAACACAACTACTTGAGTTCTCCCAGAAGTTCAGTCTCCTCTGGGTTTGGTTGCGTGGTTACTGTTAGTCGCTCAGGAAAGGGTGGAATGGCTTCGGGTTCACTTCCCTGTTTCTCTTCCTCTTCCTCTAGGGTAGGAGGTTGGTGTTCTGGAAGGACCTTCCCAGGTCACAGGTTGATCTCTTGGATCTCCACAGCATAGGTAGGGCATGTTGTTTCCCCAGTATATACCTATTGGGCCTGTCTATTGTTGGGGTCCGGGTTCGGTTGAGTAGGCATCTGGGGTTGTCTTGGAGGAGCCAGAGGGAATGGTTGTGGTTGAGCCTGTGGTGGAGGTAGAATGGCGGGGAGAGAATTGTATTGGGGCGTCCACCTCGGTTGAGGTGCATTCCACTGAGGTTGTAGCTAGACATGAGAGTGAAACGGATGAGCAGTAGGTTGAGTATGGTATTGAGATGGATAAGACCACGGAGGAGGTGCGAACCAGGAAGGATGAGCAGGGGGGCCCTAAGAAGGTATATGAGTAGATTGGTTGGGGTTGTAATAAGCTTGGGATGTCCCTTACATCCCCTGCTAGTAAGGTCTGGGCCCATGTGGCCTCCTTTGGCTGAGGAAGTAGAGAGGTTCAGTAGTCACCTCAGTGCCTAGGTGCATGGCTTTAAATCTGGGCATGGTTGGGCATTGGTTGGTGAGGTGTTCTTCCTCACAAACAAAACACACCTCTATTGAGTGCAATGGACACTCGTTCTTAGGGTGCTTCCTTGTACATCTGGGACAGAAAATGGCCAAAGCCCTCTCAGCTTCCTCTTTCTTTTGTTGAATTCGGAAGGTATCAAGTTGCATGGCAATGTTCTGTCTCATCTCACTTTTGAGGTCTTCCATCTAGTTAGCAAACTCATGCTTGAAGAAAGTGGATTCCCCCTTCCTCTTTTCCTGGCTCCCCTGGAATGGTTTCTAAACATAGTCTTTATGTCCTCATAGGGTAGTTGGTAGATGTCTCCTCTAGCTATCAAGTGAATTGTATCTAGCAGGTCTTCAGGGACTCCTCGGAGCAGAACCAGCTTCAGAGATTCAGGGTCAAGTGTGCACCTGGCCCATTTATAACTAAGCTCGAACCTTTCCTCGTAGTCTTCTAAAGACTCATCATTTCCCATGGTCATCCGAAATATTTCTCCCTTTGTTTCCTTTGACCTACAGTAGTCCCAGTATTTGTTGTTAAAGGCTTGCTGCATCTGAGCCCAAGTAGTGATACTGTTTCCAAGTAACCCCATGAACCATTGGAGTGTTGCATCCTTGAGGGTAGAAGGAAAGAGTTTCAACTTTTGCTTGTCCTCAGCATAGTCATAAGTTTGACAAAGGACAACAAAATCAAACAGGAAGATATCAGGGTCTTCAGTGGTCAATCCATGGAAGTGAGGTAAGGCTGAGGGACTTATGTTTTTCATTTTCATTTCCCCATTGGTCTCTCGGATGGGAAAAGCACCTTCTATTCTCTCATTATCTCCCATAACGTTTCTACGTTCAGCCATGGTCTCAAGAGGGATGTTCTCTTGCTCTTATTCTGTTATAGGATCTTCGTATATCACAAGAGGTTCACCTATAGGTTCTTCTGGATCACGGCCACCAAAGAATAGAGAAGGGTGACTCTCTGATGTGGTGGGGGTGTTGGGTAAGAATTTTCCAATATTGCCTCTGCTCGTATGAGGCATGAAATGAAAGATTTTTGGCTGGTTTTTTTTTTTTTTTGCTTGTACCTACAAAACTGAAAATAGATTGAATTGCAACTATCTAAAATCTATCTTGCTAAAATGAAAATGTGGAATTGAAATGAAAGCAGGAAAGAACTAATCTATTTTGCTGAATTGAAATTGCAGGAATGAAATGCTAGGCTACGCTTGCGAAATTGAAATTGCGGAATTGAAATGCTACTCTGCGCTTACAGAATTGAAATGCTAGTCTAGGAAAGCAGGAAATGTCTAGTCTACTTTTGCGGAAATGAAATTGCAGAATGGAAATGAAATAAACTGCTTGGCAGAAGGTTGTATAAGAAAATAGAAGAAAGCAGCAATCACGACTACTCTAACGCTTCCCCGGAAATGGCACCAAAAAGAGTGGTGAGCTCCAGTATTACAACAACAATGCTGCAACTCCTGGGACTCCCTTCTTTACTTTTATCAACGCGGTAGTTCGTAACAAACTTGGAAGCGACGGTGCTGTATGCACAAGTACTAGCTCTTGCCGCAACTGTCACTTGGTCAGCTGGCACAAGTCTGCTAGGTGCTCAAACCAACTTCTATGAACTTTTAGAAGAGGTTGATTAACTAATGGATGGAAGCTAGCTCGAAGGAAGCTAATCTATCTGCAGAAGGAAACTGAAAAGCTTAAAGCAAACGCAAACCCTAGCAAACCCTAATCTTACCAGCTAGCCCTACTGATGCAAGAAAGAGGATGCAAGATACTGGGAGAGATGCCATTGACTTCTAAGAGGATTAAATGCACATATCTAAGCTATGTCTACAACAAAATTTAAGAGAACCATCTTTTTGTATTTTTGAATAAGTTGTCAAAATTATTATGCATGCGATTTTTAATTTTTTTTTACTGTGCAGAGGTGGATTGGAGAGAGGAAATGCTTGGAAGAGGTTGGGAAGGTTCAGAGAGGGCCTAAGGGGTCCCTAGCACCCTTCCTGAGAGTTTCACAGAGTTTGGCCTTCAAGAAAACACCTTCGTGAGCTTCTACAGGAAGTCTGCAGGGGTTCTACAGGATGTCTGGAATTTCTACAGGATGTCTGTAATTTTCGACAGGATGTTCAGAAATGGGATTTTGGAGCATGGATGGATGGGAAAAGGTGGAGGAATGAGTATGGAGGTGAAATAGAGGTGTAGGGGAGTTCAGGACTTGGAGGACAGAGTTGAGGAGTGGTGCAGATGGTTAGATTTGTTCAAGGAAGGATGAAACAGTGTTGCACAAGAAGATGAGAATCATGGCAAGTAAGCAAATGAGGAAAATGCAAGGTAAGGGTTCGAAGGGAAGGATGAGACAGGTAGGTTGGATGGAGTATGTGCAAGTAAGGAGGGGTAACAGGTACTCTGCAAGTGGTTTTTCAAACTGAACCAACAAACTCTTATAAAACCTATGACCTAATTACGTTACTCTATTCTGACCTAAGTAACAGCAAAAGGAAATGAACAACAGTTTATTTGAAATGAAATGCATGAAATAACTTATGCAACGAAGCAATCATCAACTGAAGCATTTAAACACTACTAATATCAGCATCTGCGAATGAGGATTCCAACACTAAGAATTGCATGACAAAGCAAAACAACGTTTTTGTTGGCAGCAATGTCACCCTTGTCCCAGCGCATGATCCCATTGAGGGAGAGGTGAGATCAGAGGTGCTTGATGGCCTTTTTCTGGAGATATTCCCTGTTACTAATCTATCAACTAAATCTGAGCATGCAAAAGCCTATCTGATCATTAACCATGACTTATGTAATCAGCAAGTTGTTAATCTACTAAACATAAATTATTTTGCAAAGACACAAAGAAAACAGATAACAATACATGAAGGATGCCTTGGCTCTTAGGTTGGGCCCAACCCCAAGAGCTACAAGCTCCTATAAAAAGCTCAGAGCTGATGCCAAATAGATCTGCTTCTCATTATCCAAAAATAATCATCACAAGAAAGTTATACAGCAATAGCTACAAGAAAACGAGCTGGAAAAATGACAACACTCTAGTGCAAAATTACAACAACTCCAAAAGTAAACTACGAAGGCTGAGGCCTTCTTATTTATACACTATGAGGGGCCTAGCAACCCTCCTAAATTCAAGGGACTCGGCTATTCCAACTGTAGTAAACAATCACTCTTTCCAAAGCTGCTTGGCTGCCTTTAAGATTCGTTTTTGTAGCCTGTTGAGCTCAGAGTTTGAGGGTGGAGATTTCGAGGAAGGGTCATTTAATTCCAGAGACAACCCCCCTACAAATCCTCACCTCAAGCTTGGTTGTCACCTGTCCCATGATTGCTTGCTTTTGCTCCAAAAATTGTCCAAAAAACCTGAAATAACCACGTATTAGCCTCCATAGTAGAGTGACCACCCTTATTCATTCAAACATAAACATACTAAAAAACATGCATAATCTATTAAAAATGGAGGATTGAACAAGGACAATTAGGCAAAATGAGCCCAATAAGTTACCCAATTGGGGCCTCATCACCTGTCATAGTGCTAGCAGCCCAGTGCACCAAAGGAGTCCAGTTCAACTAGTCAGACTATCTTCGCAGTGAGTTCCTTGCAAATTGTCGCAAACATAGGAGATCAGCAAGATGTTCCACTACGCGTGTCTCTTGCTGTCAATTGTGCTTGTAGCATGGGAGCTACCAAAGGACAGCCAATTCCCTTCGGTTGTGCTAAACCTACCAGAAGCAGCGAAGTACGCTTCGTTATGGGTGACCAAGGATGTGTAGCGTATCAAGGACATCAAGATCTTCTGGATCTTGATGGAGATGAACATCCACATGGCCATCAGTTGTAAACCACAGTTTTCGTCTACGATGTTTGCCAACTTGCAGGGCTACGCAGAGTTTAAAGCATATTTTCACCATGTGGCCATCAGGGTGTAGAAGGACCCTACACAGAAATGGTATGACTTGCCTTACTTGGAAACGGATGATGCCATTGATGCAGTACTCGACCAGGTGGCCGACAGAGTGGTGCACTACAGCAGACTTGGCCGTGGGAGGGAGCAAGTCTGTTGCATAGAGAAAGAGGGAGGAGGCCAAGATAAAGATGACGCAACTAGCCAAGAAGAGGAAGAAGGAGGCCACTAATAAGGCCCATGCGAAGTGTGATGCCTCTTAGTAGACACAGGAGAAAACAGGTGGAACAGAGCGAGGCTCTGACAAAGGTGCAAGGTCGCTTTCACCTGAGATAGAGGAGGAGACAGATGAGTAGATAGAACAACATGACGTGGACCCACAGGCGACGTCCACCCACATCAAGCATATAAGGGAGTAGGAGAATGGAGGGTCTAGGAAGAAATCAAAGGCTACTAAGACATCACTTGACCTAATCATGCTAACAAAGGGTGATTTGCACGAGCAGGCTAGTACGATGTCCACCAGCCTTGCTATCGGCACTTCAGAAGCTGTCAAGATGTTGCATGCGAAGGCCTCCAGCGTGATAGTGCTGCCTGATGGAACACTGACTATGGAGAGGAGGTCGTCGAGGAGGCATGCCGAACGGTCCCATAGTTGGCCATTCTTGAGGAAGAACTAGTCGAGGTGTGCATTTGCAAGTTGGCTATAGGGGTGCGCAACGCCCGTACAAAAATGGTAAAGGTTCAGTTGGATTTGAACCTACAGATCACAGAGTTACAGTTGAAGGACCAGCCTTCAACTCCACCAGAAGTGAAGGAGGAGCAGGCAACCGCTATCACAGAGGTAATAGCAGTGGTTGACAGTGCAGTAGCAGACTATACACAGCTCTTTAAGAAATTGTTCGAGTTCCTGAAAAGCTTGCAAGAGGACCCTAATGTGCAACAGCTGGACACAGAAGTGCGAAGCTACAGTAGCGCTATGATGAGGTTAAAGGTACAACGTGAACCGTCGCGCTCACACAGAGATTGGGGAAGCTGCAAAAAGCTAAGTAGCTGAAGGAATAGGTGGATGCAGCACTACACAAGGAAGCAGTGCTGAAGGCATGACTGAAGCCCTGGTTGGATGAGGCTTACACAGTGACAACCTCTATTGAAGGAAAGCTTGCGACTATGCAAGCGACTCAGCAAAATATCCAGGCTGACAGTTCAAGAGTAGTGACCGAGCAAATGGTTGAGGACGTAAAGAAGGCAGCTGAACAGTGCACTGTTGAGGTTTCGGTCATACGAGTCGATCTAGGAGGTCTTTGCACTAAGATCTTCGCGCCTATCAAGTGACTCGAAGGTGAGTCACGATATTTTTGTTGGGGGCCTGTTGGGAACGAGATCCCCCAAGGACAGTGTTGGGGCTAAAAGCCCATGTTTTGGGTCAAATTTTGTAATAAAGTTGTAAAGACTCCACATTTTATGGTCGCAAAGCACAAAGGTGTCATGAGTCATAAAGGGTTGTCTACCCTTATTTTGTAAAGTAAATTCGGTTGTAATAGATCTACCCATGGTCCGTGGACCATGGGATTGTATAAAAAGAGCTAAGTAAGTAAGCTCTAAGTAGTTCATATGAGTTGTAGAAGAAGTCTAAAGCGATAAGGAGAGAAGTCTAAGTTTCGGGTCCTAGTGTAGGTAGAGGCTCTGCAGCTGAGTGTGTAGAGGCCTAGGGTGAAAGTCTGTTGCTGAGTGTGCGAACCCCTACAATTAAGTGCACAAACCCCTGCAGCTGTGTGCACAGGGCAGATATAGACTGTAATCATTTGAAGATATCAATAAAGAGAATCATTCTGAAAATTATGTGTCTTTGTTTCCTATTAATGCATCTTGTCATATTGTGTATGTTTTTCATTTATGATGCTTATATGATGTTTGAATGTATGTAATTACGTTGAATAATTGAACACAATTAAGGATATTTGTTTACATGGTGCTAACTGTGACTATTTAGTAAGATAATTAAACACCTAAGGATAACTTGGAAACCTATTCTATATGTTGCTTTAGTAGCACGAAAGTACATGAACCATAGGTTAGGGCTACATGAAGGCCAATCGTACCCCTTTGCGGAGGTACTGAAGGGCAGAACAAAGGGCTAGATAGACTGAGCCCTATAACTTAACAACCTGCACGAAAGTAGGAATAGGAGGAATAAACCAACATCACGACCATCTAAGGGTGCAGAAACTTGGTTCCAGCATCCCCCCATACTGCTTCGGGTGAGACTTCAGTCTGCGCTCCATGAGCTGATGCCGAAAGGGCTAGTAGTGTAGGGATTTGTTTGGCTAACTAACATTGAACCTGGGTCAGGCACCACCAAGCCAACAACATGTAAACGGTTTTTCATGGAAGTCCTCTCTTTGTCATGATCTACTTCCATGACTTCTATCTTATTTTTAATATTGATCTAGTTAATTTTCATGTTCTAAATCATTTGTGTATAATTGAGTTGCATATCCTTAATCATTTGATTTAATTCCTTAATAGGATATTCATGATATTCTATAAAAAAATGATATTCCTTACAAACAACATTAATTTGATTGCTCATCCCTGTCATTCTACTATATATTATTCTTTTGACACCATGGAAAGTATCCTCTTCACGAAGAGCATCACAAGCCCTACAATAAGGGGGAGTTTCTTATGCAAGATTGGAACATTCAAGTGGATTTGGCGGTCTTTTCTCATTAGATGGACCTTTCTTCCATCAAGCATTATTATTTTGATTATTATTATTTCTAGGTTGTAAATTTCATGCTTGGTATTCTTCCATTTGGACCAACCTAGCCTGCAAGGCACTTACTTCAATAACATGATTAGATATTAACTTTGTTTGATTAAGTTCCATGCTTTCAAGTTTCTGCATCAATTTCTGGATAGGGTCATCATCATATTCTTTAATTTCTTTTCCATTAGATTCTTTCTATTTACTCGGACCCCCATCAAAATCTAGAATTTCAAACTTCCTAGATGCTTTCTTATTCTTTTCAATTTCCTCAGCTAAAACCTAGGCAGCCTTATAATCATTAGTTTTAGCACACCTCAACTCATAAGAAGTATCAACATCAAAGGCATCAATATAAAAATCTAAAAGAGATTTGGCATGAGGTCTATAATCTTGAGGTAATTCTTTAATAATACCATTAAACCTCTTATTAAATTCCTCTACGGTTTCATTTTCTTTCTTATCTATGCCATTGATAGCTTTAACCATATGTATTTCTTCTCTCTTGTCTCCATACTTGTCCTTAAAGGCATTAATGATCAAGCACAATGAATTAAATGAATTATCAGGCTTTTCTCTAAACAAATCCAAAACATCTTCCTCTAAGGAAAGAACAAAGAGGCTCATCTTCACATCTTCATGATTATAATCAACACCTCTAACATATTTGCCCAACCAAGAGCTAAAAACTTTTAGATGAGTCGTAGCACTAACCGTATTATTTCCTTCGAAAGAAGGCAATTTGTCAAAGCCATTGTCAGGAAATTCATTTGGATAACCTTGAATATTAGCAAAGTTACAAGGGGAGAACAAGTCCATGATGTCTTTCTCAAAGGGAAAAGGAGGGGCCAAATGGATGTTAGAGAGAGATAAACTTGCTCAAGAAAATCAAGAGATCCATAAGAAGCAAGCTTCTAGAAAAAATTCTTGTAAGAAATGAAAGAAGTGGAGTCACCACTTGAACATGAATCTAGCTCCAAGATCCAAAAGGAAACAATCGAAAGGTTAGTCAGGGAGAAGCATATGGATATTAGGGAGGGCTTCTTGTCTAAGAAATTATGGATAAATAAGTGGATTCGCCATCCAAACAAGAAACCAACTGAAATATCTAGGTGTTAAAGGTGTAGATAGAGAAGATGAAAGTATTAATGAGAGGAAAAATATAAGGTGATGAAAAGATGAGGATGGTATGCAGAAATATCGTTGAAGCACCGAGAATAGAATTCCCTGGCAACGGCACCAAAAAATTTTGTCACTCAAATTGTACACCCAAAGTGACAACACTCAGAGTAGGGGTTGTCATGGTGATCCCTACTCACTTTGTTCTATCTCTCTCCTAGGTAAGCTAAGGGGGGTAGTCCCTATAGGTGGATGGATTATGGGACACTTGTTGGAACAACATGGTCTAGGAAATCTAGGGCGGGGCAATTTGTAACTTGGCTATTAATTAAGGAAAGTATTAATGATATGAGAAATGCTAATATAGATTCAATTAAGCTTGATTAGGCAAACCACACGATAGAAATGATAGACCAATACCTTTATACAACAATACTTAATGATAAATCAAAGTACTTGCTAAGAAATGATGTCAAGCTACAAAATAATAGTGGTGTAAAGAGATGTTAGTACATGATATAAAGTATGGGAAATAAAGATGATGACCCACAACAGGGATAATGGAAGAGTATTTCCACTTAAACATATTACAATGATGAGAAAGATAGAGCCAAGTGACTCGTACAAAAATAATAATTGCAAGATGCCAATGCTTCAAATGAGATAAGTAAGTGCCTCAACAATTAAATCAATATTTGGATTAATGACAATAACAGTGCAAGGATCAACTCTAAACATGAGAAATATAATGATGAAGGAAGAACTTGGAATTATTCAGTGAGACATTAGTTAACTCAACAATGATTATGCCTGCAAGGTTTAGATGCTTTAAGATAATGAAGCCTTAACACTGCTTAATGAGCTTATGACAATAAATACAACCATATCAAATTTCCTATTTATAATGCTTACAAGGATGTTCTTCACTTATATGATATAGCAATTAGAAACGAGTGAAATTAAAAATCAACTTAAGCAACTGCTAACAGAGATCATACCATGATATCATTGAAGTCCTATCTCAAGAAAATATCTTAGCCAAGTTAAGTCAGAGAGAGACTCCTTCAAAAAATGAAGCAGTGTTCCCATAACCACAGTGGATTAGTCCTGGAAGAAGTCTTCCAACAAATCAAATTTGAAGTAGTAAGCCCAAAATAGTGACAAACTTAGAAGGAAAAGGGTTGTCATTAACAGTAAATATCTTCCAAACTACTAAATTCACAAAATGATTAATAGTGAACTTTAGTAATGGAAAGGATGCATCAAAATTTTTAAAGCCTTGTTGTAAAGAGATATCAATCTAAAGATCAGTCACCAAAAAGGTCACAATCGTGCAATAGAAAGACTAGTAGAAAAAATTAAAACCTTCATGATTAATGTGTGACTAGATTTAATTGTTTTTAGGCCCTTATTACTAGTTTTAGGTAAGACTAGGCCATTGTAGAATGAGATAAAACCATTTTTATCATATCACAAGATTGCATAACCATCAAAAGTAATGAACAATAATCAATGTGCAATTTTAAAATATGCAACTACAAGAAAATATCAAACTTTTGTAGCTTGAGGTCAATTATATATATCAGACACTTAATGATGAAATCAACCCTCAAATAATTCACAATTAGCCACTGAAATGAAAGGAACAAAAGACAATTTACAAGAACCAATTTTAATTTAAATATGACACCAAAATATCATGTGCAAGATAAGATCATATATTTGTAGCTACTGTTGATGTTATATCATATCACTATAATTCAAGATCAATCATGAAAGATGTAAGGGAGAAGAAACAATTAGGAACATTGTAGAAGACTTTAAATACTACCAACAAAAGTGAGCTCATTGTAGCCATTGATCAACATATAATAGTCCACTGATGGTCCATTGTCAACCAAGGCTAGTTACCAAGAAGCTCATAGTTATGCAAGATCAGTCACTCAAAAAGGTTGCTAAACTTTGTGTGTTAACGTGTGACCAATTTAAATTGTTTTGAAGCCTCTTATATATATATATATATATATAATTATATATATATATAATTTTTTTTTTTTTTTTTTTTCTTGATGTGATTTCCCTTTGTATGTTATGCTTCATATCTACAAGTTGATATGACAGTCAAGAGAGGATGAGGAGAGAAAACCTTGAGGCCTTATGGCCTAGTTTCAATGTCAAGTATGCCAATTTGAGGCCCCAAAAGAAATATTTGACCTCCAAGACGAAAATATTGGTACCCAAAACACCTCATATCGGACTGAAAAAACCTTGTGTCATAGGTTTATTTGGAAATTTTCGAGGTTGTGATTAAGGCATGATACGTTGGATGGGTTGGAGACTAGGTGGGGGCCTCTCCTAAGCCTATCATTTAGCCAATGTAAGACTTATCTTGAGAACGTTAGGGCTACAAAAGAGGGTTAGTAAATCTGCAATACACTGTTAGCTCAACCTTGATATATATATATGCAAATACAACCAAATACTAGAGCAGATCATAGATGACACAACAGAAAAGGTGTATGGTGTTTGAATATGATTGATAGGCCTTGGATTTATCCCTCCAGGACCTTCACAAAATAATGCAGACCTGTAGGAAAAAATGTTATCTTTATGGACCAATAATAAGAGCCCTAGAAATCCTTATAGGCCTCTAGCCTTCCTTGGAGAGGCAATACAAGAAAATTGATGGTGAAATACAAGGCTAGGGGCCTTGATCTAGTGCATAAAAGGCCTTTAAGATGAAATATTTGCTCTGTAACTAAAAAATCTAGGATCCAAAAAACAAGTTTGCTTGCAAAATGACCATAAATCTCAACAAGAAAAGTCACAACAAAGATGGATAAATATGTGTATGCAAGGATAGTAGATCCACAAGTTTTAATGGAAAAAATTGAGATCATAAATGGATTGAATGAACCATAAAGAAACTTCTCACTTGAAATCCTTACCAAAAGGGGTAATATAGCCCTTGTAATTTTTTCAGCTTCCTCTTTTAGTAGTGCATTGAGGAAAGGAAGCCACAAACTTGACTTCGAAACCCTTGAGAGGCTGATCCAAGGCTCAAACCCTTTGCAGCCCTATAAAATTTGCTAGACGACCTCAAAATATTGAAATAACAACCCCAAACCCTAGTTGTTTAGGATGGATGAGGCTTAGGGTATTCAAAGAATGTTCCTTCCCTTAATTTGAAAATAATCCACTTGCAAAAATGAGCTTAACAACCCTAGACATCTAGGATTTGTGAGTCTATATTTCATCACAAAATCGAATCTCCTTGATCCTTAGGGTGAAATATGCTTGCAAAATAATTTTTGAAGAAATCCTCAACCTTTTTTCTTTTTTTTAGATCTGCAAGGAAACAAGTTTAAAACCCCAAGGAATGCTAATATATGCAAAAAGAAAAAATTAGAAAATAAATAAAAGGGCCCAAAAAATTATTAAAACTTATTCACAAAATAATTTACAATATTTACAACGATTTATGGCTCTTATAAGTAGATCTATTTATTAAATGCACAATAGATAAAAATATATGAGAGAAATAATTTAAATGGGTGAGCAATGGCCAAGATCTATGCAAAAAAAAAATTGTTAGATAAGGCTTGGAAGTTTAATAAAGTTGGCTTTTAAGCTTTCTTGTCTTGGGAGTTAGTTGGTCCAACCAAAGACTTCTCCTCACGCCCAAGATCTGAATCCCTGAGATCTCTACACACTTAAGATCAAGTTATTAGATCAATAGGGGTTAGATAGACATCATAACCCTCAAGATATAGAGGTACATGCTAGATCAATCAAGATAGAATCCCTTTCTAAACCTGGAAACTAATGCAAGATACCTATGCAAGTAGTTAATCCAATCAACTAGCTGCATAAATAATAAATCATAAAATAGTATTCAATAGAGCATTAAGAACATGATTCAAAATTTACCACAAGAAGCAGAAGAGTAACACCACCATGAATAAGCCCCAAAGTCTTTTGCTTTATTGATAAAAAAGTATTACAACCAGCAAAGCTTGCCTCAGAGATTTTTTCTTTTACAAACTTTTTTTGTCTCTTAGAATCAAATGACTTCTAATTTATAGATAAATTCTCCAAGTGGAAAATAACAACTAGTTGTTTTACTCCTCGTCAAAGTAATCTCGACCGTTGATAAATGTTTGATCATATTTTAATCTCCACCATCGAAATTCTTTATTTTGGAGGATTTTTTTAATTTCTAATGAAAACCATTTTTTATTAGCTCAAAAATAATTAATTTGAGTTAATTTCCACAAAAAATTGACTTTGACTTAACCACCAAGGCCCAAGGGTCCAATTTTTCTTAAAATTTCTAATATTCCCTTGGTGGGGGTCTCCAAAAATTATTTTCTTTAATACCCATGAAATTTTCTACTTGGAGAATTTAATTTCTCTAGGACTTTTAATTTTGACTCTAATTAACTAAGTGTTTGGCTTAAGATTTTAATTTATTTTGTTAGAAAATTTAATTAATTGACACTTGAGGGGATTAATAATTTTTTCCACCCTCTAATATTTTAGCCATGGTGTCTAAATATGAGGGATCATGCACCAAAATATTTTTTACATCAAGAGATTGCAATTTCAACCATCAAAGGGGGAACACCCATTCATTATAGACCCTCAATGTATTACCTAATTCTGTAACTCAATATGATCTAGTAGACCAAGTGATTTGTAACAAAATAGTTTAGCCAATTAGCTTAAATTATTCCCATATCACTTTTACAAAAGACTCTACTAAAATACTAGGATTCACCTAAGACCTTGATGAAAAATTCCACCCTAGCTTTGGGGTGAGGATAGAGGGAAAAACTTTGTCAATCATCCATGTTTAGAAACAAAACTGAATCAGTTAGACGAAAAACCTCCTAGGATGAAACTTGTTGCCAAAATAATAGTCTTAACTATGTTTACATTAAAATTTTGTAGAATGGGTTTACAACTCTAACAAACTGACCATTGATTATGATGAATCTAGGATTATTTGAATGCTCAAACATGATGGAATCCATTTATGAAAAATTGTATTGTTATAGGGTAGTTGACACGAAGTGGTAAAAAATACCTATCTCATGGAGCTTCTTATGCATTAGACCATAAGGAGAAGGGGCAATATAAAACATCAGAGTTGAAACAACATCATTGGAGATGTTAGGGTCCTATAATATAGGTAATCAAAGTTTGTCAGTCTAGTTATTTGTTTTGGGAATCTGATGGTAAATTTTAGCCTATAAATCCACCAAGCCTTATAGTCTAAATTGTCTTTGTACAAAGGTCCTTATGGGGTCATCATTGAGGTGTCATGAGTTTCTTTACATGAGTGGATGTTCGACAATTGATGGTGGATGTGCTAGTATTGTGCATGAATGTTGAAAATGATGTCAACTAGACTACCAAGAATGTGGGTTGCAATGAATCACTTAGAAGGATTTCTATAGTAGTTGTAGGCTTCATGTAGAGGATCATCATGGTGGGTATGATTTCAACTATCCAAAGAGAAAATGAGTAGAGAATTTTGTAGTTATTTTCCGAGCTGCATAAGGACTCAAAACCTACATTGGACCCTCTCCATTGGAAATTTCTCTAAACACGCTTTCCAACGATATCTAGAAGTCCAAAAATGGATTCCTGGATCAAAATATATGGCCTATTGAAGTTAAGGGCTTGAAGCCTTTGAAAGGAAGGAATATCGGAGGTCCAGAGAAGGTCAGTGATCACATATCAGAAGGTACAAGGCATATTGGTGATTGGTGAATCATCAATCACGTATATCGGAAGGTGTAAGGCATATCGGTGATAGGCACATCGATGGGTCCTGTATATTGGTGAACGCACATTGCATATCAGTGATTGGCACATTGACGAGTCATGTATATCAACGATCACATATCCATGCCATATTTCATTTCGGCGATCAAAAAATCGACAATCTGAGAATGTTGCGATATGAAAATGATATGAATCAGAGAAAGTTGTGGTATGGAAAGCACAGATATTTTTAAAACCGCCGAGAAAGTGCCAATATTGTTAAAATCCCGGGGAAAGCATCAATGGTGTTAAACTATTGGGGAGTGTTGAAACATGTTAACAAAGAAATTCATCGCAAAACTAAAGCAAGACTGGCCCTTTTCTCTCTCCTCTAGCGGGATGCGTGGCGGAATATGATTGGTTCCGATAAAGCTACGTGGCATCTAACCTCAACATGACGTGGTGGTACCTAAGGACACATGGAAGGTAGTTTTGGCATTTTGAGGGGTCTTAAGGGGGGAAATCAGGATGACATGTGTCACCACTCATGAGGTGCCATGTGGTAGTGATGATGTCATATCATAGGTTGAGGATATCAACACTTTGTAACACTTTCCACTTAAAAAGTTCAAATGAGAGGGGGCTTCAATATCGAGGATGGTACATGGTCATTAATATTTAAAGAACTCGAGCGCTAAAGCATTTAAAAAATGAAAACAACCACCAGTAGTAAACAAAATTCATAACACCTCAAAGGTTGAGCCAGTGGTCACAACCCTCAGTCTTATGATACAAAAATGCAGAAAGGGTTAAAGCAAAGGGAGCATAAGGTATCCAAAATTCCTCTGCTTCCTATGTTAGAAGATTTCAATACAAAAGCTCTGATTTCATTAAAACTCTGATGTATTGGCCTATGGTCTCATCCCTGGTCACAAGACTAAGAAAAAAGGGAGGGGCTAAGGGCCAAGGGGCCTAATTTTAAATAAATGGCGCTTATTTCTTGGTTAATTTATAATATTTTAAAATGGTCCCGACACTAGTTTTGTTTGTAATTTTATGAAGATAGTTTTCAAATTCCCGCCCCTCATCCCACACTTTGAAACTTAATGGGGGGGCCTGAAAAGTGGTTTAAAAATAACTATTTGTATACTACGTGGCATCTCCATAATGATTTCAAGGGGCCTCCTCCATTTATCATATACCACTCATACTGCCCCCCCTAAAACCACCATTCAATGTATGAATCCTCTTCTCAACGATAGTGTTAAAGCCATGTCTTATGTGATTGTGGACAACTATTAGAGAAGGGGGTATTTTGTGATGAATGTTCAATATAAATGACAGATGGCTCCCACTGCTAGTAAAAGGGAAGGAATAAGATTCGAACAAAATACGATCTAGGTGGAAATAAGGACACCAAATCACTTCCAGATTCAGGAACACAATCAACAAAGGCTACAAAAATGCAATGGATTAGCATTAATGAACCAATTTCTAGATTTGAAGGCTAAATATTTTCTGTGCGGTTATAGATTTCTTCCACTTTTCTAGTGATTATTTTTATTTTTAGTGTATTGTTCAGTTATTTTTTTCTAGACAGTCAACAATAGATTTCCTTTAAAGATTCAACAGAATAACCAAATTTATCCATAATTCCTATTATTTACTTATGTTTTAGAAATATCTACATGTTTTTAATAGATATTATTTTTGTAATAAGTTTGGTTTGAAGTCTAAATTTATTCGGGACAGTCTATAAATATGTTGTAATAAAACTTAGTAAGGGTTGGAATGTGTTGGATTATGTATGAATAAAGGAGCTTTACATTGATGTAAACCATTGATTGTACTAAAAGTGATCAATTTACAAAAATACAGAGAAAGTTTGCTCCGGGATTCCCATCTCAAGCAATTGGTGATGTGTTCTTTCACGTTCTTTCACGTAAATTTGTTTGTTTTCCTCAGTTTCCATATGTTTTTTACCTCCCTATTATTGCAAGAAGATTAAGGGCCGAATTTTCTTAAGTGTACTCTGCTCTACCTTTTTAACAATATCAATGTTTTTCTTTTTGATATTAAGTATAGAATTCATCCATTTTTGCTCTATATTTGATTGAACTCAAATATCATTCATCTTATTCACACCACAATCACTCTATAAGATCTAGGAGTTTTCCTACCCTTCCTTGTTACAGTTGCTTTGTCATTTTTGTAATTGATTACTCAAAATTTTATGACTCCATGCCCAATGGACTCTTCCAGCATCTTTCACCAAACTTTTGAAAAACCCACCTCAAATTTTAAGAGCTAGCCTAAGATCTTAAAAACGGAAAACCAAAATCAAACAGAGAGAGCCCTCTTTGAAGTTGGAAGGGCTAGATCCCAACTTTCTAAGTGGTTTGTGGTTACCTCTGAGTTTCTATCCTCAGCCTAGAGAAATTATAGAGTGATAACATTCTGGCAACCATATTGGGGAAGGGAGGTTCCATATTCCCTAGAAAGATCAATAGAGTTTAGATCTGATTGTTGATGGTGGACAGTGATAAGACACAAGAAGGTTGAAACATTCACCTGGCAATTCTAATAATTGTTACATTCAGATTTATAAACTCCACTAGAGAACGAAACTTGTTAACAGAGGAATGGAAGCACATTTTAGAAAAATCAGGTATCAGGTATTCTTTCTCATCAGGTACCTTTTTTCCTTTCCTAAAAATGTCAAACATAATTTCCTTTACTTGTTGTATCCAAAAGAAGATTACAAATCTACACACAATTCTCCTTTAAAATTGTTATCGTTCTTTTGAAGCTACAAATGCATCTCCTTATTGTACTAGTGATCCTAAGTAAGACCCAAATAATAATCATAGTCAAATCAGTACAATTCCATGTAAAAAAGTCACAGTCATGGTTGCTTCCCGATATGCTCCATTAGATTTGCAAGATCATTTACATGATTTACAACAGAAATATGGTCAAAGGTTGCCTAAATTTAATGGCACTAGACCCACTACAACGCAAAAACACATAAACAAAATGAATGACTTTGTAGATGTTGAAGAAGTTGATTTTGATGATGTTAAGATGAGGCTTTTTCCCTAAATCTTGGTTGGAGAGGTCATAAAATGGTACAGAGGAATAGTAGTAGGCAGTATTGTTAATCTTCAATAGTTTGAGCATACTTTCCTTGATAATTGGGAGGTTAAAAAGAACCATTTCCAGATTATGGCTTAGTATAGGAATCTAGAGAGGAAATCGAGAGAATCAATCCAAGATTTCTCAACTAGATTCAATAAGGTTTACAATTCCATCCCAGCAAACATAAAGCATCCTCCAATATTGGCTTTACTTCACTATCTGGATGGATTTGATGCAGAGATAGCCTATCAATTAAGGGAAAGAAACCTAACATTTTGGAAGAAATGCAGAAAAATGTTGTTGATATAGAAGCAAATCTATTGATTAAAAGGGCCAAAATGGAAGTTGAAATAAGGGGAGTGGTTAAGGAGGAGTTTCCTCCATCATTATATAGTACGTTGGACGCATTAATGAAAATCATGCAAAGGATGACGGAAAAATTTACTTTGCAAAGAAAACCTATTGTTAGGGAGAAACTATGAAGACCTCCTTTCCAAGCAGATTTTGTAGAAGGAGGGATTGTTGATTCATGTCAACATGACCTACATACGTATTGTTTTATATATTCACCTAAAGACAGCAATGAAGAACGTGAAGAAGATATCGAATCAGGTGAAGAAACTTTTCCCTTGGGTTTTTCTTCATTTCAAATGCTGAAGGAGAACTTTCATAGTGTTATAAGTTAACAACCTCATAGTCTTGACATCAAACATGAGGAAAACAATGAGTTCATTGATGGTAACCCTCTACCCTTATTTTTTGCTTCATTTGAACTATTGAAAGAAAATTTTAAGATTACTAATGAAGCAAGGAATCAAGTTGACAATAGCTTAGATTGGAAACAACCTTCTCATGTATTTGATGACCTAGTTACTTGTTATATGGAAGATTCTTTCAGTTCAAAATAACAGCCATTGAGTAACCATGAGATTTAAGATGCATTTGGAGGGTTGAAACATGAAGAACATTGTGAATAAATTCAAGGTGATTCTATGCCATTAAGTTTTGGTTCATTTGAGTTATTGAAGGAAAACATTAAAACTATCATTGGAGCAAAGGATGGTGAGCTTAGAGAGGGGCCTATAGTCTCTTTGGAACCAATACACAATAAATTGCATCATCCTTTTTCAGTTTTCAATGATCCAATAGATGATCTTTTGGATGGTTTATGTAGTCAAATTCCTCCTCATTTAGTCAACTGTGAACTTGAAAGTAGGGGTGATGAAGACTTAGCTTTGCAACCAACATCATTGTCTTGTCCAGTAATGGTTTCATTACAAAATTCGCATGAAAATTTGCAGCCCTATCATGACAACCAGAAGTTGAAATTGTATAAAAGAAAGAATGTATATAAAGGTTTGTATTCCTGGTACGTAGACCACCTGGAGAAAAATTGTAATCTGTTAGATGAGTTGAATTTCAGTAATAATTAATTTGAAGATCCTTTTACAAGCATGTTGGAATCATCAGTCAAGGTAGATCTTTTTTGCTCACCAGTGCAAAGATTGGATTCCGTTTGAGATTTGAGTTTCCATTCTCTTTCTTCTTCTGTTTGCTTAAGGTAACTGTGAACATAACTCAGTCAAGTAGCCATTTTCTTGATTGGCTACATTGGAGAGAAGAGATCACCTAGTGTATATACTTTCAGCAAGTGTAGACAACCACCATCAACATTTGAATCCCGAGGAGAAGGCCCTAAGACTTTGGTGATGTGTTGTCAAATTTCTTATTTCCTTTAAAGCTTTTAACTATGTAATCAGTTTTTAGTCAGTTGAGTTTTAATATTTTTGTTTTTTATTCAATGTCCCAAGGTAGAAGGCTACTGATATACAATGTTCTTGGCACCTCACAGGGAGGATTTCATCCCCATTGGAGCCATTGTTAGGTTCCTATAATATAGGTAATCAAAGTTTGTCGGCCTAGTTATTTATTTTGGGAATTTGTTGGTAAAGTTTAGCCTATAAATCCACCAGGTCTTATAATCTAAATTGTCTTTGTATAAAAGTCATTAAGGGGTCATCATTGAGGTTTCATGAGTGTCTTGTCATGAGTAAATGTTAGAAAATTGATGCTGGTAGTGCTAGTATTGTCCATGAATGTTGACATTGATGTCAACCAAAATGGTAAGAATGTGTGCTACAGTGCATGGCTCCAAAGGTTACCTATAGTGGTTGTAGGCTGCATGTAGAGGATCATCATGGCGGGTATGATTTCAGTTGTCCAAAGAGAAAACGAGAAGAGATGTTTGCAGTAATTTTCCAAGTAGCAGAAAGACTCGAAACCTACATCATACCCTCTCCATTGGAAATTTCTCTGAAAACGCTTTCCAATGGTATTTGGAAGTCCAAAAATGGACTCCTGGATCAAAAGATATGGCCTATTGAAGTTAAGGGTTTGAAGCCTTTGAAAGGAAGGAATATTAGAGGTCCATAGCAGATTAACGATCACATATCGGAAGGTCCAAGACATATCTGCAATTGGAGAATCATTGACCAAGTATATCGGAAGGCCTAGGGCATATCGTCAATTGACACATCAATAGTTCTTATATATCGGTGATCGCATATCCATGCCATATGGAAGATTAGTGACCAATGAATCAACAATCGGA
Organism: Pinus taeda; assembly: GCA_000404065.3. Taxonomy (NCBI): domain Eukaryota; kingdom Viridiplantae; phylum Streptophyta; class Pinopsida; order Pinales; family Pinaceae; genus Pinus; species Pinus taeda. The sequence continues at coordinate 81,637 of APFE030681100.1, forward strand.
GAATGTTGCGATATGAAAATGTCATGAATTGAATAAAGTTTTGATATGGAGTGCTGATAGTGTTAAAACCACTAGGAAAACATCGATAGTGTTAAAATCATCGGGAAAGTGTCGATAGTGTTAAACTATCGGGAACACTGAAACAGGTTAACAAAGAAATTCATCACAAAACTAAAGTAGGATGGGCCCTTTTCTCTCTCCTCTAGACGGACATGTGCCGTAATATTATTGGTTTTGATAAAATGTTAGGTCCCTATATTATTAGTGTAAACCCTTATTGTTATTAGTACAACCCCCTTATTATATTGTTGTGCCCATGTAGTCCCCATATTCTTATTATTGTGCCCCATAGAAGCCCACTATTGTTATTAATGTGCCCTTACATTATTAATGTTATGTCGGATCTTATTATATTATGACCCCTTAAGACTCTTATATACAAAAAGGAGGTCTTGTCATTTGTATCATCTAAGAATTATTCATTTGTGTAATTTAAAGGAGGTTGCCCCCTCGAAGAGGCTTATTTCTAAGGTGTTCATCTATCTTTCTATCTTTTTGTGAGTTGGTTTCATAATATTTGGTATCAGAGCTTTGGATTCTAGGGTTTCGCTGCTCCAAATAGGTCATCATAGAATTTTCCCTATATCTTTTTTATGCGACATTTCAGAAGAAAAAAAAAAATGCATTTGAGAAGAAATCGCATTGAGCTAGCGGTCTGAATTTCATATTTTGTCTCGCTATATTCTCAGAGATATGATTTGAGAAAGTTATGGTTTTTGCAGACCCTCGAATTACATTCCAAACAGGTCACCTTGGGAAAATTGTCATAACTTTCGCTCTGAGAATCAGATTGAATTTTCCTAAGAAGTTACAAAAAGAGGACAGAATGTAGTTTGTTTGGATATCATTTTCAAAGCCTAAGGTTGAAACAGTGACCCACGGCATGTCATACAATTTCGCTCTACTGAGCCTATATATACTCAGGTCATCATGGGATATTGTGCACAACTCTTTCTTGGAGAATCCAATTTCGATCTGACTAGTGGCATTAGAAAGAGGACAAAGAGGGCTACCACAAGTCATGAGTTCAGAATTGGAAAATCTAAAATTACAGAGTTACAGGCATTTCAATATCGAGCTCCTAAAATCAAGAAAAGGAAATATGAGGAAGTTTGATGGCAAGGATCCAATAAATTGGATACTACAGATGGAGCAATATTTTGATCTACATGAGGTACAACTGTTACAAAAGGTATGTATTGCATCTTCATACTTAGAACTAGATCAATTTTTATGGTATAAAGGGTTGTGTTCTCATAAAGCACTTGTCACTTGGTCAATTTTCACGGAAGAAATGATAGCACATTATGAGGATACAAAGAGTAACACCTTCTTTAGCCAATTGATAAATCTCAAACAAAAGGGTTCAATGGAAGATCACATTGAGGATTTCAAAAAATTGAATATAAGGGTAAATGATATTCCAAAGAAGAAAAGGATTGATGTCTTCATAGGGACTTTAAAGGATAACATTCAACATGAGTTTCGTCTTTGGGAACCTGATTCATTAGAGAAGGCATTTAGGTTGGCAAGAAAAATTGAAAGCGGAATTATGGAAACAAGGAATTCTACCACACACAACTATAAATATGGAAGTGTTTTTTCTTATAGTCTTCCACAACCTACAAGGTTTACACGACAACAATTGGAATAAAAAAGAGAAAAAAGACTTTGTTACATTTGTGATAGCAAATACACTAAAGGTCATAAGTGTGCTGAGAAGAAATTATTTTACATAGATTGTGAAGAGGAGGAAGAAAAGGATCAAGAAACATTAAAAGAAGAGGATATACACCAGGAATTAACCCCAGAGAAATAGGAAATGAATCCAAACATATCTTGTAAAGCATTGGAAAGAATTACCACTCCTTAAACTCTCAAGATAGAAAGACATATCAAGAAGAAAAATGTTCAAGAAGTGAAAGATCACATCGAGCATCAAGAAATGAATCCGACCATATCTCGTAAAGCATTGGCAAGAATTACCACTCCTCAAACTCACATGATAGAAGGACATATCAAGAAGTGAAAGATCACATCGAGAAAGAAGAAATGAATCCGACCATATCTTGTAATGCATTCAATGAAATTACCACTCCTCAAACTATCAATATATAAAGACATATCAAGAAGAAAAATGTTCAAGAAGTGAAAGATCACATCAAGCATCAAGAAATGAATCCAACCATATCTTGTAATGCATTGGAAAAAATTATGACTTCTCAAACTCTCAAGGTAGAAGGATATATCAAGAAGAAAAAGATTCAAGCAGTGAAAGATCACATTGAGCATCAACAAGAAGTTCTCCAACTTTTAAAGGATAATGCCACTTTGGTGAAAAATCGAATGAAACAATGGGTAGATCAACATCGCAGTGAAAGAATTTTTATGTAGGTGATTGGGTATTTTTACGGCTACATCTCAAGCAAGCTATTTATGAGAAGGAAATGTTGGCAATACTACATGCACTTAAGAAATGGCGACCTTACCTAATGGGAAGACACTTCAAGGTAAAAATTGATCATGAGTCTTAAATACTTTTTAGAGCAAAGGATTACCTTTATAAGAACAAAAAAATTGGGTCACAATATGTTGGGTATGACTTTGAAATCATCTACAAAAAAGGGAAGCAAAATGTTGTTGCAGATGCACTCTCAAGAAAGGATGAGGATGTGGAAGCATTGTTTTGTGCTATTTATATTATGCAACCTGATTGGATAAATGAAGCAAGGGATGAATGGAAGAAGGATGAAGAAGTATGGCCACTCATTCAAAATTTGTGGAAGATCCCAGTTCAAACAATATTTCCAGAACTTGATGAGGAAGAAGTATGGCCACTCATTCAAAAGTTGTAGAAGATCCCAGTTCAAACAATATTTCCAGAACTTGATGAGGAAGGAAAAATCATATTGGAGCCTAGAGTAGTCACAAAAACAAGAACCCGATAGCTACAAAATCAATCAATTTCAGAGTATCTCATCAAGTGGAAGAAATTACCCGCTGAATATTCCACATGGGAGGACAATAATTTTATACATAAGAATCAATAACTACTCAAGTGTTGAGGACAACACTTTTTGAAGGAGAGGGGCATGTTAGGTCCCTATATTACTAGTGTAAACCCTTATTTTTATTAGTACAACCCCCTTATTACATTGTTGTGCCCATGTAGTCCACATATTCTTATTATTGTGCCCCATAGAAGCCCACTATTGTTATTATTGTGCCCCTACATTATTAATGTTATGTCGGCCCTTATTATATTATGACCCCTTAAGACTCCTATATATAGAAAGGAGGTCTTGTCATTGGTATCATCTAAGAATTGTTCATTTGTGTAATGTAAAGGAGGTTACCCCCTCGAAGAGGCTTATTTCTAAGGCGTTCATCTATCTTTTATATCTTTTTGTGAGTTGATTTTATAACATAAAACTATGTGGAATCTGATGTCAGCATGATGTGGCAGTACAAAAGGACACGCGACAGGGTAAATTAGGGTGACACGTGTCACCACTCATGAGGTGCCACCTGATAGTGATGATTTCATATCAGAGGTTGAGGATATCAACACTTTGTAACACTTGCCGCTTGAAAAGTTTCGATGAGAGGGGGCTCTGATATCAGGGATGGCACATGGTCATTAAAATTTAAGGAACTTGGGTGCTAAAGCACTTAACAAAGGAAAACAACCCCCAATAGTAAACAAAATGCCTAGCACCTCAAAGGTTGAGCCAGTGGTCACATCCCTCGATACTATGATAAGAAATAATGCAGGGAGGCTAAAGAAAATGGAGCTGAAGGTATCGAAAATTCCTTCGTTTCCTGTGTTATAAGGTTTCAATACAAAAGCTTCAATTTCATTAAAACTATGATGTATTGACCTATGGTCTCACCCTTGGTCATAGAACTAAGAAAAAAGGGAGGAGATAAGGGCCAAGGGGCCTAATTTTAAATAAACGACACTCGTTTCTTGGTTAATTTGTAATATTTTAAAATGGTCTCGGTGCTAGTTCTGTTTGTAATTTTATCAAGATAGTTTTCAGACCCCCCCTGACACTTTGAGACTTAATAGGGGGGAAGTGGTTTTAAAAAAAAATATTTGTATACTACATGGCAATTCCATAATTATTTTGAGGGGCTCCTCCATTTACTATATACTACTCATACCCCCCCCCCCCAAAAAAAAAAAAACCACCATTCATCGTCTGAATCCTTTTCTCAACGATAGCAATAAAGCCATGTCTTTTGCGATTATGGACAATTGTTTGAGAAGGGGGTATTTTGTGATGAATGTTTAGTATAAAGGACTGATGGCTCCCACTGCTAGTAAAAGGGAAGGAAGACGATTCAAACAACATAGGTTCCAGATGGAAATAAGGACACCAAATCACTTCTAGATTTTAGGAACATAATCAGTAAAGGCTACAAAAATGCAGAGGATCAACAATAATGAACCAATCTCCAGATTTGAAGGATAAAGTTTTTCCTTGTAGTTCCATATTTCTTACACTTTTCAAGTGATTGTTTTTATTTTTAGTGTATTGTTTAGTTATTTTTCCCAGACAATCAGTAACAGATTTCCTTTAAAGATTCAACATAACAGCCAAATTTGTCCAGAATTCCTATTATTTAGTTTTGTTTTAGAAATACCTACATGTTTTTAGTAGATATTATTTTTGTAATATGTTTGGTTTGAAGTCCTAATTTATTTGAGACAATCTATAAATATGTTAAAATAAGACTTAGTAAGGGTTGGAATGTGTTGGATTATGTATGAAGAAAGGAGTTTTACATTGATGTAAGTCGTGGATTGTACTAAAAGTGATCAATTTATAGAAATACAGAGAAAGTTTTTTCCAATATTCTCATGTCAAGCAATTGCTTATGTGTTATTTCATATAAATTTTTTTCTTTATCTCAATTTCCATATGTTTTTTCCCTCCTTATTGTTGCAAGAAGATTAAGGGCCAAATTTTCTTAAGTGTACTCTGCTCTACCTTGTTAACAATATCAATCTTTGCTTTTTGATATTAAATATAAAATTCATCCATGTATGCTCTATATTTAATTGAAATCAAATATCATTCATATTATTCACACCACAATCACTCTATAAGATCCAGGAGTTCGCCTACCCTTCCCTGTTACAATTCCGCTGTCATTTTTGCAATTGATTACTCAAAATTTTACTACTCCATGCCTAATGGACTCTTCCATCATATTTCAACCAAACTTTTGAAAAACCCAACTCAAATTTTAATAGCTAGCCTAATAACTTAAAACCAAAAAATCCAAATCAAATAGAAAGATCCGTCTCTGAAGCTGGAAGGGCTAGATCCCAACTTTACAAGTGGGTTGTGGTTACCTCTGGGTTTCCTTCCTCAACCTAGAGAAATTATAGATTGATAATAGGGATAATACAATAAGGAGGATCATGAATCTCCCTTACCTATTCATCGACATTTTCCAAATATTTCAAGGGAGGAGGATCTATTGTGGCTTGGATCCAATGAGATCTTATTCTTATCTTTGAATAAAAAACATTGACAACCGACTAGGAGGGTGGAGTTGCTTAGTGGATTCCAATTTTTCTTGTAGTTGATGCTAGAATTTGAGCAGCTTAAATTGGCCAAAAAGTTTGTGACTTGGTTCCCACTTATCCTTATATGCATTGGAATGATGACTAGGATTTTTTGGAGAAGCTCAAGAATCTTGACAATGTAATTATTAAGCCTCCAATGGGAAGAAAGTTTGTCCAGGTTCGTTCCATTCTATAGATGTTTGATGGAGGTGATCACCAGATGAGAATCTCTCTCAATAATTAATTTGTAGAAGCCCTGAAAGCAAGGTGCTCTTGTTCTAGAGCAAAAAATTTAGTCACATTGTTGTTATTGAGGTCCATTGAGCCAATTTTTCAAAGAGAGGACCCCCATTGTTATCTCTGAAGATACCTTTCAAGCCTATTGGACTCGAGTTACCCTTGGAAGCGTTGTCAAAATTGAATTTGATAAAGAGTGGGGGGGGGGGGGGGAGACCAAATTTTATGAGCACGGGGAGCTATGGAAGATGTTGAGGATGGGGGATGGAGATTCATGGTAGAGGGAATGTCGGAATCATCAAGGGAAAATTTCCAATCATCTGTCATCTAGCCAAAACCAAGAATAGTCCCTTTGATGCCCATTAAGATCTTGTTCCAGGTTTCCTCAGAGTTTCTTTCATAGGATTTAAATATGTGGCCATTGTGTTACTTCGAAATAGTCCAGAGGATGAAATCGAGTGTTAGAAACTAGACTTTGTTAACAATGGGGCTTTTGGAGGTAGCAATGCGCTAGGAGGAAATGTTGTCAAGGATGGATTGGGAGGGTTGACGATCTAATTTCCAGAAGAGCAGGGCGATCCTGGTCTATTGGTAGTTAGCAAAGGAGCAGTCATTAAAGATGTGTTGAGTTATATCCTGATTTTCTAGACAAAGATGGAAAAGGGTGGGACCCTCAAATCCCTGTCCTTGGAGGTGATCCCACATTAGAGTTTAGTGATTCACCAATAACCACAAAAGTGTGAAATTTTGGGCCAAATATTTCCTTTCCAAATAACCGCCTAGATTTTATCATTTGGTGGTAGGGTGTCAACAATTGATAAAGAGTAGGATTCTTTTATAGTGAAAACTCACACTGGCCTATATCCCCATCAGATATTATCTAGTCCATCAAGAATGGGGATTTTCCTCTCTTACAATTGCTAAAAAATCAAAGTCCAATCACCACAAGGGATGAAAAACCCCCAGTCCTCTTGGTCTTTCCAATTCCTTTAGGGAAAGTCACTAGTGGGGTCTTGTTGTAGCAGCTACAACTACCCTCCAAAATTTTGCCTTAGCTTTGCTTCAGAGCCTCCCTTCCAACCTTCACAACAGCTTGCCTTGCTTCGTCAAGTTCACAAGTGTTGAGGAGGTAAATCCCCTCTGCGGACAAAGTCGATCCCTACTAGCCCAAACCAGGTCTAGCAACAATCATACAACGCTACAGCGCAAGTTCCTAATTGCAAATTAATAGACCAGTGATGAAGGCCTACCTGGATTCCAACACTAGTTCTTGTAGAAGAGGTGGTGCTCCCGTTCCTTTGCTCCGGCAGATCACAATCCCCACGATCTCTGTGAATGGACACCTGCACATACAAGAAACGACACAAACACAAGCATAAAATCCAACATATGCAACTATATATCAGTCAGAAAGGATATAACTCATCATCATCACAAATAACAATAAGAGTGGAACCATAACCAATAGCCGTTTATTAATATAATCAAAGAAGAATACAACCATAGTTCTGACGCTAGATTCTCCTTTGGCTGGGTAATCAGCAGCACATGCCTTGCAAAGCTTGTTGGGAATAGGAACAAGCCTCTCTTTCTTTGGTTATTGGACAAGAATATCCTTCCTTGGATTTGGCCTTACGGGAATGAAGAAGGCTCTTGCAGCATGAAGCTCTTGGAAACTTGACAATTCTCAATCTCTGGAACTATCTTGCCAAGGAAAATGGACAAGCTTTTATAGATGGAGGAAGAGGAGTTGGGATCATCCACAATAATCATGGGATTGGCCATATCATGAAGGAAGCTTCCATGAGAGGTGGAAAACCACTTCCTCTCTATGGAAATCCGTAGACAAACCACCCAACTCAAGATAGATTCAGTCCAGGAATTTGTTAGGATGAAACTTCCATCATTTGTTTGTTAAAAAACACCACTGATTATGGTTGGTGCGAGTGCGACTCTGTTACAGAGCGCCAACTGGCGTGCCCTCTTTGGAGGATTTCCCCCATTGGCGTGAGGGCTGCACTATGGAACTGCGCCAATGGAAAAAGGGCTATTTTTAGGGTTTTTTAGCAGGAGATGTCTTCAGGGAAAATGAAGCTCATGTTCAGGGGAATGGAATGCAAGTGTTTGCAGGTCATGTCACTTATCATAGGTTCAAAATGAGTCCTCCAAGATGCGGGAGAGGAGTAACAGGGACGGTGACAAATTGTTGTGTAATAGATGCCCCCTAAAGCATGAGGCCCAAGAGAGAGAGGGGGGTGAAATGCTTTACAAGAACATGTCCAACCGAAAACACTATCGCCGGAAAACCTGCATGGAGAAGTATGACTGATATCTCAAGTACATGATATATGTGGTATGGGCACAGCCATCCATAGTACAGTACATAAGAATCTAGATCCAAGGTATGGACGCAACCATCTAGTGAGGATCGATAAATAGACTCAGGCGTGGTTGCATCCATCCAGTGAATGAGTCATGTAATAATCATAATAATCCACAAAATCGCAACCTGGATCCCAACAGACAAAATCCAGGGTCTTGCGCTCCATCTCGACCCAAACAAAGTACAAGTTCAAGCATGCGAATATAGGAATTGAAGTCGAACATGCAGGAACATTGACTGATTACCAGCCAATGATGAAAGTTGTTAACAGACGCAAGAGGTACCACCAATAATGAAAATGGCCCTCAAGTTACTATACGTACAATCTACGGCGTGCGAATCAGTGAGTCTGCGTCGAACACCTGTAGAATCATTGAATTGGAGGAAAATGATGAAAACCTCGTGTTGAATGCGAAGAACTTGCCATTGAGGCATGCAAGCTCCAAGGCACCTGAAGGGAGTCTCTAGGTCAACTTCCTAGATAATGAGCTGAAGTCGACAGGAAGCGACCTTGATCGAAGGTGGGCCATAGTGTTTTCCCACATCATCGATGCGAGACAAAGGAGGATAATATTTTTTTGTGAATCAGGATTATGTGAGTTATTAGAGGGAGGTTGATTATTTCACAGAGGTCAACTTCTCTTGAACATATCAGTGGCACGACAGTGGATTTGGCAGTATTTGGCATCAATCGATCAGAGGTCATGGCGACAAAACAAAGAGAAGATGAGAGGTCAAACAGAATCACCCAAACCCACGAAGGCAAGTGAAAAATGAGATGAGATGTCCCCACCTAGACACGAATGCAGACAAGTGCCATGTTCAAGAGCGACATACTGCCGACACGACAATGATTCTGGTTCCATTTTCCCCACCATTGATTGCAAGTACCCCAGATATTTTTATTAACAAGCTTGACGGGGATAGCAAATGCTTGTAAAGCATCATTTCGACGGAATCCAATGTCATCAAGGTTTAACGAGTCTGACAAAGGGAGAACTCGACATCTTTTCATGTTTAGAGTGTTTGAAAAGACAACAAAAAAGTAAACTCCAAGGGTGTCCTTTTTCGTAAAGTTGTGTCTCTCGAGCCCGAAAAAGTATAAAACAATGCTCAAAAGAACTGCCCGACCATTACGATCGAGGAGTAATTTTCATGATTAGTGATTTCGACCTGAAAAAAGTAAAAAAGCGACCGAACCCTCGTCGTCTCGTAACCATTAATGAACCTGAAATGACAAGGGCCCGACGATCTTTTTGTCTTTACACAGTCGGAAAAGAGTTTAAAGACGACCGCCTCTTATTTACGTTTAGCGAGTCAAGAGGAATAACTCGGCATTCTTTTCATATTTAGAGAGTCAGAAAATAGCAGAAAGATGACTCCATAATGACCTTTTCGTGTATTTACCGAGTTCAAAATAGTATAAAATATAACTCGTTTCACCGTTTAAGTCCCAAAAAAACCTGTCGCTGCACAAAAAGCAAGTATAAAACCCATTTTCGACAAAAATATATTAAAATATTCATAAAAAATGACTTTTAAAACCTATTTGGAGTTAAAAAAGCTACAAGTATGTCAAAATGGTAAAAACCAAATTACTTTTTACTTTTTACCTCATTGGAGAGTAGCAGTGGTGCTTTTGGTGTGCGATCTTCGGGCGGCGATTATGACAGATCCGTGTGACCATTTAGAGCTCCGTCAGTTCCAGGTAAGAGGCGCTTCCTCATACTCCATTTTAGTCCATTTTTTAATATTTTTTGCTTACTCCTTCGATCTCTGTGGAGGGAATTTGAAAAATTAGGGCCACGCCCATTGGCGCGGGTATCGGGCATGGACCCGCACCAATGGGCCTTTATACTCCAAAGGCCCGCGCCAACAGCCGAGCGTGGTTTTTCTTTTGAATTTCAAATTTTTAAATGTTTTAAACGCATTTCCTAGCCTACCAGAGATCTAATCAAGGTTGTTTGATCATGTGGATGCAGGCAACCAAGCAAAATGGTGGTTCAATGGAAAGAGAGGGAGCATGATAGAGTGGATGAATTGGCCATGGAAGACGAAGGTTGCATGGATGCCCTCAGGAATTGTGGGCTGAAAAAATTCTTCCTGACGCCTTACTTATGAGCTCAACCTGAGCTCTTACAGTACTTGATCAATCTTTGGGACGAGAACGAGCAAGTGTTCCGATTGTGAGACCAAGTATTGGAACTGGATGTATCTGACATCTACTTCATCACGGGATTGTCACGCAGAGGGCCAGTGCCCATATTGACAGGGAGCAGACCATCTGGTGAGAAGATGGGCGAGGTGATGGAATGGGTGTGCCCAGGGGCACAATTCAGATTCGGAAGTGCAAAGGTGGATATTGCCACCATTCGAGATCTAACACTCAAGGCGGTGTTATTTACCATCACACGGGCTGCGGGGGCATAGGCACCCCACGAGGCAACAAAAAACCAACTCATATTGGCCACAAAGTGTCTGAATCCCACTATCTTTGATTGGGCCACAGCAGTGACTGCAAACATGAAGAGACAGCTTACAAAAAGTAAGCGAGGCAAACTGAAGTAGTTTGGCTACGGTTGTATTCTGATAATGTTCATTCTGGAACGATTACCAATCTTTCAGGGCCAAGGGGCCATCGTACCTAATCTGGTGCCACGAGAGCTGAGAATGTCTTGCGGGGCAGCACTGATGCCCAGAGGGTGAGGAGGCCAACAGATGTCCTGGAGGCCAGAGTTCTTTGGGTGGCTCCGTCGCCAGCTGATCGTGGTCGAGGATTGGCCGTATGCAGGGACTAACTTCACAGGTGACCTGGATTTCCCACTGCCAGCGGGAGATGAGTGGGATGAGGAGCTGGGTATGACCTCTTTTTTATTTTATTTGTTATGATTTTTTTGTTAATACATGTTTGTTCTAACAACGGTTATATGTGTATGCAGACGTTGGCCCAGAGCAACCAGCTGGCATGTCTCCTATCTCGCGGAGAAACCAACCTATAGCAGACCCTCAGAAAGAGGGTGCCGAGGGGGGAGAACTGATCCAGAACCTTGAGGGTATTGCTCGGGGGATTCTGGATTATGCTCGGCTAGCAGATGTCCCACTAGCGTACCAGAGACATATAGTGGGAGTGCCCAGTCGCATCCACCATCTCTTAAGACACTTAGTGCGTGCGGTGACATGCTATCATGAGCACCACAGGGATTAGACATCTAGGCTTTATTTTCATGCATATTTTTTGAGATACATGTCATCTCCGGATGTATTAAGACGGACATGTATTATTTTTTGATCTATGTGATGCATGTTGTGCAAACATTTTTACATATATATACATATGCTTATGGTTTATTGTGTTTTTATGCTTCTTTTGTTGTTTTAATTGCATGTTATGCAAATGCCTGTCTAATACATAATTGGCTAATGCATCTGTTAAAGTATTAAATCGTCTTGGAATATGTTGATATGTGATGAAATCAAAATTCCTTTCCAACAACTTAACACGAGATATAACCTTAGAATCCAATGGTCTCTGATGGAATATCGCCCATTGAGCTGGTGGATGAAAAGCTGAGAATCCAAGTTCATAACCAATGTTTGAATACCGAGATTGATCGCCTCGGCCAGTAACTCAATAACAACACTATACTCAACAACATTGTTCGTGGTACAACCTAGACAAACCCCTTGAAGGTCTACTAGCTCACCATGAGGATCGTAGATCACCCATGCCACAGAAGACAAGTTGTGTGTACTACGGGAGGCACCATCGACGAAACCAACGTAAGGCAAACCAAACATCTCTACAAGAAGCAAAAGGACACAATAAGAGACAATCACGCCGACACACCAAGCCAAAAACATGAAAACATGCACACACAACACACTTGCTAAAGCACATGTACGTACAAAATAGAGTGCCTGGAATTCACACATAATAATTTTTCAAGTAAAGCCCATTCCAAGGCTTATCCAGAGGATTCCCTTCATAGTCAATCAGCTCATAGGCCCCTTTTTGCAAAACTCTCTTTACAATATAAGGCCCATGCCACATGGGTTCGAATTTTCCTGCCCCCAGCTTATCATTGGCTTGATCGTAGAGCAGGACTAAATCTCCCTCAACAAAAGAGCGAGGATGTACAGTGTGATAGAAGTGAGTTTTCACTCTCTTCTTTTGTGCTTCGATAGCTAAAGAGGCTAGTCGAGGAGTTTTGTCTAGTCGCTCCAGGTAAAGAAGGCGTTCCTCTACTAGAGTAGTGTCAGGGAGTAATTTGACAGCTAATTTTAAAGAAGGGATCTCACACTCGATGGGAAGGGTAGCCTCTAGTCCATAAACCAATTGGAAAGGAGTGAAACTGGTGGCATCCTTCACAGAGGTTCTGTAGGCCCACAAGGTAGAGAACAACATCAAGTGCCAGTTGGACTTGTGCATGCCAATGGTTCATTGAAGCATCGTAACTAGAACCTTGTTGATGGCTTCTACTTGGCCATTGGCCTGAGGATAGTATGGAGTTGAGCTATCGTGCCATAAGCCCAACTGGGTTGTAAGCTCAGTCATCATATGATTACGGAAATGCTTGCCATGATCGCTGACGATGGCCTGAGGGACTCCGAACCATGAGATAACATGATTAAATAAAAATTGCGCTGCTGTGTGACCGTCTTCAGACAATGTGGGCATCGCCTCGGCCAATTTTGTGAAGTAATCAATGGCAACGATGATATACCCGCGCCCCCAGTTGAGCTAGGGTTACAGGTCATATAATCAATGCCCCATTTTGCAAAAGGGCTGACGATAACAATGGGGTGTAGTGGAGTGGGAGGCGCACGCATCTTCCGTTGGTAGATTTGGCACTCGTGACAACAACGACAACAAGAATGCAGTCCTTAAAGATGGAAGGTCAAAAGTAACCAGCGCGGAGGATTTTCTGAGTAGTAGCATATTCGGACATGTGACCACCACAGGCGCCAGAATGGTAGTCATTTAAAACTCACTCAGCTTCCTTGAGTGTTAAACATCAGCGGAGAATAGAGTCAGCACCGAGACGATACAGGGTGTCCCCAACAATACGATATGGTTGAGATTGATGGCGAATCCGTCATCGAGCATCCTTAAATGTCTCAGGACGAAAAGAGGGTGTCTGTAAATAGACAATGATATCCCCGTACCAGGGCTCGAGGGTGATGATTAAGAAGAGGGTTTCGTCTGGAATATGATCCTCTAACCGAGAGGGTGTGGTAAGAGATGGAAAAGAGCACAACAATTCAGCAAAGACAAGAGATTTCTTTGACTTGGCATTAGTAAATTCCAAGTCGAAATCTTGGAGGATAACAATCTACTTCGAGTACTTGCCCCCCAGCAGCTGACGCGACAAGATGTACGTCATTAGGTTGCAATCAGAAATTATTGTCGTAGTGCGCAACAAGATATAATGGCGGAAACGTTGGATGGCACAAACGGCGGCCAATGCCAACTTCTCGATGTGAGCATATCGAGATTCCGTATCTAATAAATTGCAGCTGAGATAATAAATGACATGCTCAATGTCATCATCATCATCTTGAATGAGAACCATGCCAATAGTGGTATCGGCAGCGGTCAGATACAAAGTGTAATCACGATGGTAATTAGGAGGACGCAACAAAGGAGCGGAAACAAGGAGAGCCTTAAGGTGCTTGAAGGACTCTTGAGTGGCAGCATCCCAATGAAAAGGGGTGTCTCGCTTTAGTAACCGCGTAAAACCTTTGGCCACCTTGGCATAGTTTGGAATGAAGCGTCGTAAAAAATTCACTTTACCCTGCAAGCTCTGTAATTGCTGCAAGGAAGCAGGGGGAGGAAGATTTAGAATGGCCTCGACTTTAAGGGGGTCTAGATGGATGCCCTCTTGGGAGACGATGAACCCGAGAAGTCTACTAGACTCTACGCAGAAGACACACTTATGTGGGTTGAGCCAAATACGGTAGTGTCAACAGCGGAGAAAGATTTCGCGAAGATGAGCGGGATGGTCTTGATGCTTAGCTGAATGAATTGGTAGATCATCTAGGTAAGGTTGCACGATGTGTCGAATATCATGGAATGCATAGGACATCGCTCGTTGGAAGGTAGCATCGATGTTCTTCAAACCGAAAGGGAGCTTTTTGTAGGCGAATGTGCCCCACGGATAGATAAAGGCAGTTTTGTGCTGATCGGCTGGCACAATATTAATCTGGTTATAAACAGAGAAACCATCCATAAACGAGTATATTTCACTTCTGGCACACTCATCAATGAGTTGGTCAATGAAGGGTGTGGGGTAGTTATCCTTGGGACAGGCTCGACTTATATCATGGTAATCAACACAGACCCTAATGGTACCCTACTTTTTGTTCACAGGGACGATATTGGAAACCCAATCTGTGAGTGGGATGGGGTAGATAAAACCAGCCTTGAGAAGCTTTTCAACTTCCGCTTTAATGGTCGCAGCCTTTCGGGGGTGCACGGGGCGTAAACACTATCGAACAGGCTTAGCTCCCGGATACATGGGTATCTCATGCACCACAATACTTGGGTTGATGTTGGGCATTTCTTCGTAAGACCAAGAAATCACGTCATGAAATTCGCGAAAAAGACCAGTATAAAGATGAATTTCCTCAGGAGTACAAGTTACTCCAACATGGATATGCTCGACAATCCCTGGCTTAATAGAGATATCGATCGGCTAGGTTTGTGTGATGTTTCCCATGTTCCCTTCAGAGGACACTTGATATACTTGGATGGGTGTCTAAAGGGGTTGTGCAAGGAGACAATGAGAAAACCGCTCGAGACAAGCAAGCATTTCCTAACGGGTAGGGAGGAATGAGGAACGATGGTGAAGATTGGACCAAGGGGGTTCCTCGAGAGACATAGTCTCTATAATGGCTTCATCAGAAGGAAATGTTTCCTTTAAAGGATCCGAAGAAGCATAGTCTCCAAGCCAAGGGGAATGAACATACAAGTCAAGAGCTCTACTCAAAGAAGTAGAATCAGGAGGAGGAGCCGATACAGAAACAATCTCAACGTAGTTGAGCTCGGCAGGACTCAACGGCATCTCATCACCCCATGATTCCATCTGGTCAATGGGGGGAGAACCCAAGGATCAGAACGAACAGTAATCATATTGATAGGAGCGATGCTCGGAGGTGGGAGTGAAAAGACACCCATGAGAGCAAGGTCTTTAAAGAGCTGAGCTCCCATACTCTCTAATGGAATGGAGGTATGCTCCACAAAAGGCACGTTGCCTTCGGAAGAAGAGGTGAAGAAATAGAGCTAGTCTACTGTGACAATCTTACCCTGATGAGGGAAACAAATGACACGAAATAGAGATGAAGCTACGGCTCGCATGGCATATGTCCAGCTGCGGCCCAAAAGGAGGTTTTAAGTTAAATTAGCATCAATGACTTCAACTTCCACTTCGACAGTCTTCCCTTCCGAAGTAATAGGCAAGTGTTGGAGGATACCGTAAGGGAGAGACTCTCTCCCATTAAAGGCTTCCAAGGTTGTAGGAGACTGACTCAAGGTCGAAGAACCAATAGCCTTCCAACAAGCAATAGACATAATGCAAGTTGAAGCGCCTTCATCAATAACCGTACGATGAATCATTTTAGAATTGATGATGACCTGGATAAGGAAGGAAATCTGGTGAGGCAGTCTCGGTACATGGCTCTCGAGATCAAAAGTGATCAGATCCGAGTCGGCTGGGTCGATGCCACCGATGGCCGATAGCAAGGACTTCCTCTTGGGGGGCAGCTCTGGACTACTTCTAGAGCGGACATAGCTGACGAAGCCTGAGCTAAGTCCTCAAAAATGTTGTAGTGCTGGGTAGCACGATCGTTAGGGTTGTAAGAAGATCTCCAGAGTACACCTTTAGGAGGGGGTCGAATAAGCGTCTCAGTGCTAGGTCTCTCGATATGGAGCGGACCGGAACTAGGCGAAGGAGTGCTTGAAGAGACCTTAGGCTCTTTCCCTGCAGGTGATGGATATTCTTTTGTTCGAGCAGTAATGTGAATGGGAATCGTTCCAGCCATGAACACTTGAGAACCAAAGGGAGAAGAGGATTGGGATGAGTCAGCCACCATTTGTGTTTGTTGCGAGGGGAAAGGTTCTTTCAGCATTGCAGGAGTCCCATGAGCACCTTTCAACAAGCGACTAACTTTGGACTGCCTTGGGCAGTCTTTGTTGTAGTGATCCTTGTCGCAAATAAGACAAGGATACTTGGGTTTGCGTTTGGCTCCTTCCTTGGGTGGAGGTTTAGGGGAATCCTGCTTGGGTTGATCAGCTTTATTTTTCCCTTTTCCCTTCTTTTTTCCTTTCGAGGCTTTATCTGCCATGGTGGACTAGACAGCGTTAACCTCGAAAGTATTACCAGAATTAGACACAGCCTGAGAAGTATTTTCATTCAAAGCATTTGACTTTTGCTTCCGAGGGTTCGCGGAAGATTTCTTAGAGGACGGATTTACAAATCCAATGACACCGTCAACAAATGGCTTTGGCGAAGTTTTGGATATTCCGGGCCTTGGGGCGTCAGACAAATAATCATATAGGGTACCAGACTGGGAATAAACCAGGTCAAGGTATTGAGCAAGCGCAATAGCCTGCTCTTCAGTTACACATGCCCCCATAGCAATGTCTTGTGTGATTGCAGGGACAAAGGAGGTTCTAAACCAATTGGTCAAGAGCTGATCAAGAATCCAAAACTTAATCAAACGATGACATCGTCTCCATTCATGTATATGATCAGAGATGTGCATGGCCGTATCCTATTGAAGAGACCTGAGGAGATGCGTTCCTGTCTCATACCAAATTGGCAATTGAAAATGAGTTAAAAATACCATCGCCAACGAGTTAAAATCTTGAAAGAATCCGCGGGCTAGCTCAATATACCACTTAGCAGCAGAGCCAGTAAGAGTCCTTTGAAAAAGGCGGAGCTGCACTGAATCGTCAAGCCATGAATTTGACGAACACCAGAGATGATAAGTCATAATGTGGGCTTGGGGGTCTTCCCCAACTTTGCCATCGAATTTGGGACAATCACCGGGAATCTTGGTTGGAACTGGTGGCCAAAATAGATTATGAAGGATAGGATCATTAGTCAATTTGGACACATCCAACATTTCCAATGTTGCTAAGAAGGGTAACTGAGGATTGAAGGCCATCTATGGTCGTGGGTAAGGGGTAGCACCAGGGTTCCAACCAGTTGTTGGTTGCCCCCATTGATTTTTTCCAGACGAACCTGGCCCATAGGGGTTCTATCCGTAGGGATTTTGTTCATAGAGGTTATAGCCATAACTAGACAACTGACCTTGGATTTTCCCCCCAGCACCCCATTGACTACCAACTTGACCTGCAGGAGCAACATACTGTTGGTGGTAATTATGATAAGGACTCACCTGCATTTGTTGATAATTTTGATACGGGGCAAACTGAGCTTGCCCCTGGGATTGCTGGAAACCAAAAGGTTTTTGGGCTCCATACTGAGCCTGGGGGCTAGGTTGCACTTGATAAGGAGGTTGAGATTGAAACCCAACTTGCATTTGAAGACCAGCTTGGGTCTGGGGCCCAGCCTGGGGCTAAAAATTGGGTGGAGCTTGAGAAGCAACAACCATTTTCATGCCTAGTTGAGCAGGCCCAGAAAGATGTCCTTGAGAGGATTGGGGTTGAGCCACCTGGCCAGAAGGTTGTACTGGTTGAGCTTGAGATTGGCCCACCTGCCCAGAAGGTTGAGCTTGCTGGGTGTTGGGTTGTCCTTGCACAACCAAGGGTTGTCCTGATGGACCAGATGGCTGAGCGGACTAGACAGTTGGTTGTCCTGATTGAACTTGAGGTTGACCAACTTGTCCAGATGGTTGACCAGACTAGACAGTGGGTTGGCCTTGTTGTACGTAAGGCTGACCACCCTTCCCAAAACGGTATCCCTGCTAGACCCCAGGTTGTCGTTGTTGCATATAAGGTTGTCCTGGATTTCCAGAGGGTTGACCTGAAGGGTATCCCCGCTGGACCCCAGGTTGTCCTTGTTGCATATAAGGTTGTCCTAGATTTCCAGAGGGTTTCCCAAGATAAGTAAAAGATGGACCACCATAGGCCCAAGTTTGTCCCTGAAAGGACTGTCCTTATGGGCCTCCAGGTTGCCCTAGATAAGATTGCTCGTAATACTGCTGCCCATAGGAAGGCTGCGTGTAAGAGGGCTGACTTTGATAAGGTGGTCCTTGATCCGCAGGGGGTGCTTGGCCACCACCGTAACGAGTGGTACCCCAAGCAATGTTTAACGGGACTGAGACCTCAACCGCAGGTTGAGATGGCAAGGATCCAAGATAAAGATGATGCCCTATGGGATCATAGTAATGAAATGGACCTTGCAAGCCCACATTATGGATGGATTGCAAATACTGATCGTATGCCCTCCCTGCTGGAATGGAACCAGAAGAAGGTGGGGCACTAAGTGTAGGACCGAAAACTCTAGATGTAGGTACTGATTGGCCACTATTTACCGAACCGTGAGACGGACCAGCAACAGTGGTCACAACTGAGGATGCAATGATGGCACTAACAACAGGCGCTGAAGAAGCTACACAGATAGTTGGAATAGTCGGGACTGAAGTCACAGATGTATTGTGAATTTGAGGAATAAAAGATCCTGAAGTGGGAGTGATGTTGTGATCCCACATGGTACCCGGAAAAGAGTTCCTAGAACCCATAACATCCCTTAAAGCCCTATAGCGTAAGGGCAACGTGACACCGAGAGGGGTGACACTGAAGGGTGGTGTTTCCACCGAGATAGGAGTTTCAACACTCGTCACAATGGATGTTTCACTCGTGATGGGGGACGTGTCATCCATATCATAGGAAGACATTGGGACCGAAACACCAGGAGGAGTAATGGGAGTATCCTCTTTGGAAGGCTCCAAAATAGGGTTCCAAAGGATATCATAAAAATCATCTTCTGGAGCACGGGAGTTCAGTGGTTGGATACTCAGAATAATAGGGAGAGTACCACTACCAACCGGTGTCTCAGGAGCAGCAGAAGAAGGAGACCCTTTGTCACTGGGAATGGGAGACGGGATTGATGATTCCGCCAAGATGATTCAATTCAAAAATCCTAGGCAAACTAATGAGAAAGGACCCTACTCAAGCTAATGAAAACAAGATCTAACAGGGTAAATGTGAACATGGCCGAATAAATTTTAAGACATAAGGACATAACTTGACCTTTTCATCTTTAAAGAGTTGAGAAAGGGACAAAAAGACGACTCTAGTTGCCTTCGAATGTTTAATGAGCCTGAAGTGACAAATGCTCAAATGAGACTTTTCTTTTAGGGAGTTCGAAAAGGATCAAAAGTGACTACTCTGGAGAACTAGGCAAAAGGTTTACCAGACAATTCGTAAAACTGCATATACACCTTGGCAATCGTATGAAAACGAAGGACTTTCCGTACAGCAGTCAATCTTCTCGAATGTTGTGTTCGGTGTGTTATAGGTTGTGAGGCAACAGACACGGCTTCCTATGGATAAAGGATGATAACCTAGTGGGGTCTCCTCATATACTCGACGGTACGTGGGAGCACAATTCCGTACTAGACCACTATTGAGTCACAGAAGGAGGAACCACCCAACCTTGAGTGGAAACAAAAGTGATTAGGTTTAATGACGTCGGAGCACGTCTCTAGCCTAGACCTCTAAACAGTGTGCGTTAAGTTCCAATGCGTTGTTAGATTCATTCAGTTCATTTTAAAGTTGATATTGGATTATGTTTCAGTTTTGAGGCCTTACCGTATGTAATGTCTCAAAATTTCCTAAATGCAAACTATATGCCACAATATATCATTTCATTCAATGAATGCTAACTATGAGAGAGTTGAGAGCTTTCACACAAACAAAATGATCATAGGACAACCAACAATATCTCTAATGCAACTAATGGAAATTAAAAAACTTTTCTTCAAAGCCACTAATCACTAATAACAATGAAAAGCTCTAATTCACATTAACTAATCAAAATCAAGAGAGATTTTTTTTTCTTTTTAATGTTGATGGCAAGATGTACTAAACAAACTTTGAGAAACGATAATGAAAGAGTAAATACAAGAAAATTCCACTCAATACAAGCACAATCAGATCCCTAAATCACAAAGCAGTCTTTCAAAAACGAGAAAAAGGTCCCAAAGACACAAATGAGCCGTGTAATCTAGGCCCAAAGTGAAACAAAACAGAATTCAAGTGAAAAAAAGGTAAGTCACTCAAATAATGTAATAAAACGATTAACAACCACTAAACGAGTGCAAGGGAGAAATCAGAGAGTTGACTGGACCAATAGAAGACCAAAAACACCTAAGGAAGGCTCGAACACAAAGCCACTAGATGCTCTAGGGCTAGAAAGTGAAATCAATAGAAAATGGAAAACACCCAAAGGGTAAAGTTTAAAGCCAGTCAAACAAGACTCCAACACACTCAAGTAGTCAAAAAAAAGGTACCCAGAACAAAGACCAAGCTCAGAAGGCTCAAAACCAAGCAAACTTTAAAAGTTCCCAGGCCTGGCGTGACTGTCAGGCTACAACTAGTGCCTTTTAAGGATTGGCGCAGGTTGTATATTAGCAACTAGCGCCAATTGGCGCGGCTGTTACGCTAAAAAAGTGTGCCAGACAAGTTTGCTATGCAAAAAATAAAAAGAAGTAATCCAAGACTAGGCCAACGATAACCAGGTAAACCAAGAGGCAAGAAACAGTAAAAGAACTCAACCCAGAACGCTGACCAAGCAGGTAAAAATCAAGAAACAACCAAAAAGGCAAGACCAGCATCCCTAGCGGAGTTGCCAAATTGTTGAGGAGGTAAATCCCCTCTATGGATAGAGGTGATCCCTACTACCCCAAACCGGGTCTAGCAACAATCATACAATGCTACAGCGCAAGTTCCTAATTGAAAATTAATAGACTAGTGATGAAGGCCTACCTGGTGTTAGCTCCCTATTCCAATAGGTTTAATTTTTCATGATTGACAGGGGAAGTGCCAAATATGTTCATCCTTTTTATACTGCAAAGGTTCCATATGTTGATCAATCTTCACACTGCATAGGTGGTTAACTTGTGCCACAATTGATGATTAACCAGACAACTTAATCCTAGCTAGATCATGTTTGAATTTCACTTGTCTAAGAATAGTGAATGGAGGCCTGCACAAATAGTTTAAACTTGGCAGGCCAATAGTTAGGCAGAGAAGCAAAGGGTCTCAACAACTTAATCTGAGCCCTGGAAGAAATAAGGGTAGACTTATATAGGAGGGCAGCCAAAAGAAAAGGAAAGAATCAGGGTTTGCCAGTTCAAGTGCACCCAACAAGAATGAAGAAAAAATGCTAGGTATACTAGGTTGGGTAGGTAGTTTTGAAGGTACAAAGGCATGTTTTGTGAGCAATTTGCTCTTTAGAATGACTTTCCATCTCATAAAATCATGGGGCACCATGGCAAGGTGGCTACAGATCAAATGAAGCATGACTAACTCCCCTCCTCATCTTCCCAAAGAAACATTTACTAACACTCCCCCCAAAGGGTAAAGAGATCTGCTCATTACCCTTAGCCCCTTTAGCCTACTTCATTTCATGGAAAAACTAACTGAGAAGATGTTTTACTTAGGCAAAAAAAGCCACATTTCTTGTGTAAAAAGTCTTGATTTTATCTTGCCAAAGTTTCCTAAAGCTTCACCATTGGTCATTCATTCCTCTCCCCTTGGCCTAAGTTTTCACTTTATAAAACTTAGCCTAAGCCATGCAAACCCTGCCCCCACAATCATATTAACCTACTAACCTTACTATATAACTCTTATGAATAGCTTCCCCCCCCCCACCTTAGTATATAAATACATATAAAACCCCCAAAAAGTAAGTACCCCCACCCTGGGCTGACTATAGCCATATTTTACATTTTTTTTAGGGAGCTATTGGCCCACTAGGGGCCCAATAGCAACCCTCCACACACCCATTGGGATTTATATAGCCTTTGGCTAAACAAATAGCCTAAACCCGCAATTTTGCCCGAAAAAACCCACTTTTCCTAAGTCTGCGGATACACAGAAAAACATTATAAAACATGAAAAATTAACGTGGGTCCGCCACTGTTAAAGACCCGCCAGCTCGATCACCCACCAGCCATCTGATCATCGCTCCCAGATCTGATGGTAGTTGGCGATTTTGGAAGCCCCAACCTGCCGAAGAATAGCGTCCGGGGGATGGGCGGTATTTCCGCCGTACCAAGGACGCGTGTCAAGTGCTCGGTATGTTCGGAGCCCCCTCCCCCGAAACCACTTTCCCCAAAAAGCGGTGTGATATTACCGCTTACCACTTGCCCCCTCCCTACTCACGTCATGCTTATGTCACTTGATGACGTCATCCACCACGTCATCTACCACGTCACCCGCTACGTCATATGCCATGTCAGCCTCCGTACCCACTAAACGAAAAAATGACGTCATGTTGACGTTATCCCAAAAAAGTGCCCATAACCCGCCAAAGTCAAAATTTGCGGGTAAAAAGGGTAAATGTAATGATTTTTACCATTCTCTATTTATTTTCTCCGCGCACCTATACATGCAAAGTACATCGAAAACACCATTTTCGACCGTCCAAATATGTCAACCAGCAAGCACAGTGTCCAGCTCGACCCCTCAACCCACCTAGTCGCCTGCAAGTCACCCATTTCACTGGGAATACAGGTATTTACCATCAATTCGCTCTCGACCCTATTTTCTGTTAGTTTCTCTGTGAATTTAGCACCAACACCCACAATTTAAAGGAGAAAACACTGTGTTGTTGCCCACAAGTCCTCCATAAGCCTCTGAGGTACCAAATTCACTGAAAATCCATACAGTTGTCTGAAATTGAGCTTGTCCGGCCCTATAAACTCCCCAAAGAGCCTCCCAGGCTGTCTTTCGCCCGCAATTGAAGTCCACTATGCCAAAAAGCTCATTGCTCATGCTTCTCCAACTAATATCACTCCACAGAACCTAATTCAGACCAACAAACCAGTTCGAACTGTGAAAATCCTAGGGAATATTCAAATATTCTTCTTATATATATCATCTAATTTTATATTTCCAGCCAGATATCTTCCAATTCCCCATTAGAAAATTGCACCACAAAAGGGAGAGGAGGTCTGTTATTTTTTGGACTCCAATCTTTCATGATATACACACATCTCCATACTTTTATTGTGAGTTTATTGATCTATTTGTGTACCCTGTCTCTTGCCTCTTGATGAGAAATCCTCCCAGACTAACACATGATATGAAGAAGATACTACAGCTCTCCAAGAGCTATAGAATAGGTGACTGGTATTTCTACCAGAATCACACTATTCTCAGAATATATGGCTGTGGACTCTGCCCCTACAAGTTGCCCAGGTATGTGCCAATGAGACTCTTTGCCTTGGAATATTTCAGGCAATTCATCAACTCATATCTGAGTCACTTCCATAGCACCAAGAAAAAGGCCCAATTGAAACTCAGAGACCAATTAGGCCCCTTTTTTATGAACAAGAAAGAGGGATGGAAGGATGTTGATGAGCTATTGGGTCAAACATACAGACTCAAGAGAAGCTTTTGGTGGGTACCCTACGACCCATATGGCTTCATCAACACAAGAAGGATAAAATATAGGCTAGCATCCTATGAAGACTGCCACATCCCTGACATAGAAAAATATGCCAACCAAGATGACTGGTTGGAGGGCACCCTAGTTGAAGAGTTGAATGAAGAAGAAAAAATGGAACAAACCATGAAAGATTTGGAAAAAACTCTGGACTTGGAATCTTCTAGGCAGGTGTCTTTCAAAAAGCCACAACCAACTGGGGAGAGCTCATCAACTGCCACAACTGCACAACAGGTTGCCCAGGAAAGGATTACACCAGCAACAAGGACAGCAAAGGGCAAGGAGTTGCTAGTGCCAGAACAATAAATCATGGAAGAGTAGCCTGCTACTTCAAAGGAACACAGCCAAGGGGAATCCCCTTCATTACAAACACAAGCACCAGAGGTACCAACACTGCAGACTCCTCTTCTTGAGGAGAAAAGCAAGAAAAGGGACCAAGAAGAGACCACACCTGCAAGTGGGTCAACATGTCAGCAAGAGACCAAGAGGCAAAGAGTAGATCCTCCTGAAGAGGACAATGTGGAAGACATCACTGAAAGCCCAAAAGGAGAGAGAGTTGTTAGCCAATAGACTTCTACAAGCTCTCACAGACAAGAAGGAGGGAGACAACATGGAATGGAAGTCTCCTCTTCAAGATCACAAGCAAAGAAACCAACAGACATCAAGCAGTCATTCAAGGATATTAAGGCTCAAAATGAGTCATTAAGAATTCAATTGTATGACCAGTTTCTTAAGATGACACCCTCCAAATAGCATAGACTAATGGCAGCCTATGACATGAAGGAGGAAAAAATGATTTTTAGTCATTTCAAGGCCAAAGTTCAACACCCCCAGTCTGCAGTTGACTACATAAGGACCAATCTAGAGGTCCTTGCCAAGGACATTCACCCAATGGATCAAATCGAATTACACAAGCAAACAGGTGAAATGGTTTATGCCACACTAGCAGACAAAGCAATGCTGGCCCACCAATTGAAAGAATCACTGAGTAACACATCTGCACAATTGGACTTAGAGAAGATCTCTTCTCTAGCCAAAGACAACCGCATAAAGACTCTGGAGGAAATAATTGTTGAGTTGGGACATGATCCCAAGGATTCCAAGGCCACCAAGGCATTGATTAAAAAGAAGGAGGAGGATATTGCTGCCCTCAGAAAGCAGTTGAAGCTGTTTGTAACCATGCATCCTCAAACAGCAAAGCTAGCACAAGAAAAGGCAGAAGAGGATGTCATGGATCTATTAATAAGAATGAACCAAAGGCTTATACAGACAGAGCAAAAGCTGGAGAAAGCATTAAAAACTAAGCAGGAAGAGTCAACCTCCCAGCTACCCCAAATAGCTCCAACAATTGTCTCTACTTCCCCCACAGACACAGCAACAATTCCTCCCACTGAACCACTAGTGACAACAGGTACTAAGACCACAGATGCTATAGCAGCAACAGCAAGAGAGCCTGAGGCCAACATGAAAATGGAGGAAATGATGAAGTCAGTAAAAGAGCTAGAAGCTCAAATGTCAGAGCTCAAAGAGACAAAAGAAAAGATAACCAAGCTAGAAGTGAGCTATGACAAATCAAAAATGACAATAGCATAGAAGACTAGAGAAGTGAAGGCCCTGGAGAACAAGGTGAAAACACTGGAAAAGGATCTCACCTTACATAAACCTCTGGCATATATCAAAATGATTTTGTGGACTAAGATTGGCTAGTCCATTATTGACCAATGGAGGTCAATTCAGACAATGTATGAGCAAATGGAATTAATAGACAGGGCACAAGAACAAATACAAAGGGCCTGGGCATCATTAGGAAATATGCCTGATTAGGCCAATACACTTATCCATTTTTTGAATACCAACACCAAGGAACAATTGGCAGCTTTAGAAATCAATGACAGGATAGGCACCATTTTGACAGTAAAGAAGGTGCTAACGATGAGGACTCTTATACAGACTCTGGAAAGAAGGTGTCAGGAGATGCAGATGGATATTAATACCTTCACAGAGAAATTGACAAGCTTGCAGCAAAGGGGTTTACCCAGTCTAGTAACAAGCAACCAAAAGTTGTTATCTCATCAGCAATATGCTCATCAGGTGAACATGTATGTGACAAATCAGACCACTGCATCGTCCAGCAGCTCAGAAAACACAGGACCTCCTTCTGGACAAAGCTTGTATGACAAATTGGAAGGGTTCTTTTTCATAGAACATGAAATTAATCATCTGTTTGAGGTCAAGCCCAATTTTTACAGATATACTGAAGCTGATGAGATACTAATAAAGATACAAAGACACCAATTGCCCACAGAACACTGTTGGCAAAGTATGCTGGAAGTTTTGCCTAAGTAAATTTAATCCTTTTTGCCTATACAGCTAGTCAAAAGGCAAGACACGTGGCAAAGATAAATAAAGGAGCTCAGGCCAGGATCAGGACACATTAAAGATAAATCTAGAGCAAGTAATAGATCAGGACAACAACGCGGGAAAGCAAAGCAAAGACATAACTGCCAGTCGAATTCCAGGGTGAAAAGATCTAAAAAAGCAGCCAACACAACTACAATAACTCCTGCCTTCATTTTTTCCTTTATTTCTCTGACAAAGTAGCTTAAGGAAGTTATTACTCCTTATATTATCACTGAGATATTTTGTAGACTCTCTTTTTGTATAAATACCCCCCCGAAGAATGTATTCGGGTTTGGTTATTCTCCCATTTGAAATACATTGTAACTCAGATATTGATTAATACAAAGGGCGTTGAAATGCTTTGTTGTTTGATCTTTTGACTGTGGATGTGATGATGTTGGACTCTGCTACAGAATTCATGTGTCTTTCCTTGGCTCAATAAGTTATTCTACCTATGTTTGGTTTTTTTATATGTTTGCAAGTATCAAATATGTTTCATAATCTTAACAACAGGGAAAAAGAATAGCCTAGAACTTGTTTAAATACACTATGTGTTCAATTCATGTTGTTATCTATGTTTTCCTCACAATTAGTTCAAATAGAAATTATTAAATTCTTATAACTCTGCTAATTCTCTCATTTTGGACATTCTCAAGGAATTCTTCACTGCTCCTTGAAATGTTTCAAGCATCTTCCTTCTACCACTGCGATAAAGGATCCTTGACTGCCCTTCACCCCTTGGCCTACATCACATCCATCATTGTCTTTTAAATTGTTCCAAACTGATTATCTTGCTCTGTAGTATTGTCTTTAATCTCAAAAACACACTTAGTAGTCCACTGCCATAGACTCCATTGCCCAATGGAATTAAACCTATCAAACCTACATCCTACCTCTGCTTGAAATCACCATCCAAACCTATTTTGAATACTCAACTCTACACAACATAACTAGCATAAAACTTAGAACAAACAAAGTTAAAATATATAGAGAGAGCCCTCTTTGGATTCAGTTTGGCTAGAAATTGCATCTAAAAGACTGGTTAGTGGTTACCTCGACCGTATTCCCTTTTCTCAACAAGTTTTGGGGAACAACCTGAGTGATAACACCTGGATTCCAACGCTAGTGCTTGTAGAAGAGGTGGTGCTCCCGTTCCTTTGCTCCGACAGATCACAATCCCCACGATCTCCGTGAATGGACACCTGCACATACAAGAAACGACACAAACACAAGCATAAAATCCAACATATTGCAACTAATACAGTCAGAAGATATAATTCTCATCATCACAATAACAATAAGATTGGAACCATAACGTTATTAAAAATAATCAAAGAGAATAACCATAGTTTGACGCTAGATTTCCTTTGGTGGGTAATCAGCAGCACATTTTTCAAAGCTTGTTGGGAATAGGAACAGCCTCTCTCTCTTTGGTTATTGGACAAGAATCTCCTTACTTGGATTTGGCCTTATGGGAATGAAGAAGGCTCTTGCAGCATGAAGCTCTTGGAAACTTGACAATTCTCAATCTCTGGAACTATCTTGCCAAGGAAAATGGACAAGCTTTTATAGATGGAGGAAGGGGAGTTGGGATCATCCACAATAATCATGGGATTGGCCATATCGTGAAGGAAGCTTCCATGAGAGGTGGCAAACCACTTCCTCTCTATGGAAATCCGTAGCCAAACCACCCAAATCAAGATAGATTCAGTCCAGGAATTTGTTAGGATGAAACTTCCGCAGTTCATTTGTTAAAAAACACCACTGATTATGGTTGGCACGAGTGTGACTCTGTGACAGAGCGCCAACTAGCGCGCCCTCTTTGGAGGATTTCCCCCATTGGTGCGAGGGCTGCACTATGGAACCGCGCCAATGGAAAAAGGGCTATTTTTAGGGTTTTTTAGCAGGAGATGTCTTCAGGGCAAATGAAGCTCATGTTTAGGGGAATGCAATGCAAGTGTTTGTAGGTCATGTCACTTCTCATAGGTCCGGAGTGAGTCCTCCAAGATGCGGGAGAGGGGTAACAGGGACGGTGACAAATTGTTGTGTAACAACAAGCTTCAATGTTTTTCTTGCACAAAGGCAGCCTTTCAATCATAGCTCGATGCACACCCCTCACAGGTTGATCACCTAGACTTGGTCCAGCTACAAGTTGAGCAAATTCCCTAAGAAAATTGTGCATTTTTGGAGGGAAACCAACTTCCTTCTAGAAATTGTGCAATTCTTTCTAGAAGCTTCCTAGGCTCCAAGATTACACAATTATGCCAGTTAATGCTCCGAGCAGCAATTGCGCAATTTTCCTAAGCAGGGCTACTCAGCCCATAATTTGGATAAATATGGGTAGCAGTTAGCTTCTCTACCCAGAAATTGGACAAATCTCATGGGAAGACAACCTAGCTCCCAGCCATAAATGCACATTTTTCTTTAGCAGTCGAGCAGTCTCTTACATGTGCAGCTACGTTGACCGATTCCCTCCAAGACCGAGAAAAACAGACTTACATACATGGGCTTCCTCTCCCAAGGCAGCATGCAAAGGCATCCCTTGTTTCAGGGATCTATGTTTAGCAGTTGGAGGTTACATGCAA
Organism: Pinus taeda; assembly: GCA_000404065.3. NCBI lineage: Eukaryota > Viridiplantae > Streptophyta > Pinopsida > Pinales > Pinaceae > Pinus > Pinus taeda. Next base: position 110,524 of record APFE030681100.1, read on the forward strand.
GGATCATTTCAAAAACCTCCCACCAAGTGTTGCTTTCCTTAGATTTGTGCCATGCGCATCACAACCTTGATGTTATCGAAGCTCATCAATCGAATGTTGCAGAGTTCATTCCTCACATCAACCTTGTGTCTCTGACATCCCAGATCACATTTAGGAGCAGTTGGCACATTCAGCTCAGTTGTTTAGGGTAAGCCCACTTCCCATGCCTTATGTTGCATTTCTATTGTTTTTTGTATTTTTGCTTGTATGAGTATTGTTTTCTTGATTTCTTTGAATGCTTGTTGTTATTTACATGTATATTAAATTGTCTTAGCACCATTTTAGTTTTCATCAACATCTCACTGTTGTCGCATGCATGAAACTATTTTCCGCAAATGATTGCCGATTCGGCGACTCGCCTCACCCACATGCATGCCATTCCATTTTTTGAATTTGTTATTCACCATTTGCATGCATGTTCATTCACTTATGCTTACACTTAGTATCAGCATGCATTTTCACTCACATTCACTTTCGTTTGCTCGTCAGCAAGTCTGGCCAATCTCATCCCAGACTTTAGCTCACCAAGAGCCTCACCAAGACAACATTGAGCAATCCTGAGAGGGAAGGCTCTGCCTTCCTCCCGAAAAATGTGCACTTCTGCACAACAATTGTTCCCCAAGCCTATTTTGTGCAATCCTAAGGGACAGTGACTATTGTCCAAGAAAATTGTGTAATACAGTCACTGAGTTTACATCCCTTGCTAGTTGAGATTGTGGATTGCACAATCCTAGCAGTCAGTAGCCAGACTAGACTATGCATTGTGTAGTTCCAGCAATCAGTTAGTCTCCCAGTAGCCCAGACTGTGCCTTGTGCAATCTTGGCAATCGGTCTCCTGACTTCTCGGCTGAAAGTAATCAACCTTCATGATCAATCAGACAAGTATGCTGCAAGTCAGTTCTCAAGTACATTTTGGTTTCCTACTGACAAATTTCTTGCCATGAGTGTTGCCATGTCCCAAGGTATTGCAGGTGCTCTTCTGCCTCTCAGCAGTGTAGGTACAATGGTTTCCAAAAGAGCAGAGCCGAAGACATTGTTTAGAACACACTTGGATATGCAGTTGATCAGGTGTCTATGAGCTTTCCTACTCACAGAGACATCAAGTTGTTTGTAGACAAGGACATAAAGATATGACAACAACAACATCACAACAAGTAGCATCATGAACAACAGCTTAAGAAATCTAGCGAACACAGCGAATTCAATGAATGTAAGAGGAAGATTGTTGACAACACAGAGGCGGGACAAAGTTGCAAGATCAAGTAGATCCACTGATAATGAAAGCAACTTTGGAGACTCATGCTATGAGATGACGAATCAACATGAAGGTCGTGCGAAGATAGAAGGAGTTGCATGTGTTGAAGTAGCAACTCAAGTAAGAACATGAAGCTGCACAGATAGATGAATGAGTTGCAGCAGGATCAGGAACAATAGTGGGCACACCATGCACTCATGGATGAATCAGCGCCTGTACAAGTTAAAGATCCAACCCAACAGCTAACACGGAGCAAACATGGTGAGAAATGTTGTTGATCACATGCAAGGGATCTAATAACATGCATGTCATTATGCGCAGGCATGAAATCCAACTCATTCAACACACTCACCAAAGCAAAGACAATAAGAAACTCTAACTATAGCTGAATATGTACTTCAGCAAGTTGATGCGCATGACCACCAGCACACACTTGAAGATCGGCACGGACACTATGCATTAGTGTGTTTCTGGTTAAACCACACTAAGAAGACCATGCACATGTTAGCAGATGAGTTGGATGAAGGGGCCGAACTAATGCACCGATTGCAATAGAGGCAAGAATTCACTTCAACAAGATGTCACTAGGAGTTGCATGCACACCTTCACGGATGACCAAGCTTGGTATCAGCTCACCACTTTCACCATCATAAGCATGTCAAAGAGTTGGTCTCATCACAGCGGACCGAGTGTCAGTAATGTCTTGCAAGGCTTGCTCAAGCCATGTTATCTCACATGAGTACATGTGCATTGTAATATTGAGTCATGTCAAGTGTAAGTGTTAATAGTTGGATGAAACAGTCATAGAGTAGGTGAAGAGTCATAAGGGTAGTTGAACTGTCACAAAGGGGAATGTCAAGGGTCACCCCACCCTTTGCTATAAATAGTCCCTCATAACTCATTGTAGAGGCTTTTGGTCAGCCAAGCTTCTATTAAGACTATCTTGAAGAAAGCTTGGACAGTATTGTAATGTGCCTTGGCTTCTCCATTACACGGAGCTAGTTCATATCTTTGGAGGAGCAGGTAGATGTGGGTGTAACATTTCACTGTTGGGGCTAGTAGGTTTACATGAATGTATTATATGATTGGAACTTACACTTCTTTATATAATAAGAGCCAACACGTTTTCACACATGTATTGTATTTGTTGTCAGACTAATCTTTAACACTTGTAATGTATGTTTCTTTAAACTGTGTTCTACATCTGAATTGATTCATTTGTTTTAATGCATAATCTATTAATGGAAATGTGTTGCATATGCTGTTAATGTTGTCCCGTCCATGTCAAATGTTCTGCCAGAAATCAACCTTTCTATAACAACCGTTGCACTCATTCAGACTGATTCGTGAGTGTTGTATGTGTTATCTTACCTTGTATGTTGTGACTACTGCATCCAAGTGGACTGCTCTGCTAGAAGCTATGTATGTCTTGTGTGTTGTGTGTTCCTAGTCAAGTTGGGACTAATCCCTTTCAACTTGGAACTCACCTTCACCCTCATCTCAACCCACCTGTGTTAGAACCTCTCATGCACCTTCCTTGACTCACTGCAAGAGTCACACCCTTGCTACTGACAGAGTTATCTTACTTGCCTCTGTGTGACATCACAATCAAGGCATTACCATACGACCCACTACTAGGACTCCTACACCAAATGGTTTGAGGTTTGATTGGGACTTATTACTAGGGAGATCCCCTTACATGATGGTGGGTTCAGCACTGTCAACATTTTGGCGCTAGAAGGAGGGCCAAATAACAAGATGAGTCCTCACATATGTTTTGAGTCTCTACGCATCTATCATGAATCACTACTAAGATGCTCTTCGGGAATGTATGTCTTATGGAAACGATTTCATCATCCTGAAAAGGCTCTTAGATAACTTGTCTCATAAAAATTTTGATGGTGGAGGCTACGTAGCCTTGGTAAGGCACGCAGTCAACATTGTAGGCTCATGTGAAAGACAGATTCTTTGAAGAATACATGAGTTGCGCGTTGTTCATCTACACGCTTCGAGGGAACCCAATGCATTGTGTGCCTTGCTTTTCAAAAAATCTATTCATTCTCTTGCTCATCTGGTCATAGAGATAGATTGTGTTTTCAATCACTATGACCATAAATAAATCAACAAAGAAATTCTAAAATTATGAAAAGCACCCGATGAATCTATTGAACAGTTTCACACATGCTTTTGTAATCTTGCATATCGATTCTAAGAAGATGATATTGATTGGAAATTTCTTAATGGAAGATTTGAGTATCTTCTTCACATATCCAAACCCTGCTCAACACACTTTGGTGATGGAACTACGCAATGACAGGCAGGAACAATTGTTGTCACAAGTGATTGTCCGCCTTCACCTCATCAAACAGCTCCACCACCATGGAGTGATGTGGGAGATCATGCACACACCTTGTTGAACTATCACATCCTCCCACCCCACCTGCTCTTGAGATTTGCATATATTTGGCTTACCAGGTTGTTGGTTGTCATGTGGACTCGTTCCCTTGACCTTCGTCCTTGCATTCTGTTGATCCTCTGGATTGTACTGTCTTGTGTTCTCCCATTCTAGACTCCTCACCTGTTGTGAACAAGGATCAAGTTTTCGATGGAGTTGGTGTTATGCAGCCAACCTGCACCATCATTCATGATGAGTGAGTGTGGGAATATAAAGAAGATCCCGTAGTGAAGGATGACCCCCTTCCAGCTGCGCCTCATCCGCTTCACCCTGACATCCCTTGTGATTCTGCCACTACTGATCTCCCTAATGAAAACTCATTTCCAGATGCTTCTACTTCTTATCATTCACAGGACGCGTTGGATGTCAGTATTTCATTACAATGCGGAGAGGACACATCTTCCTCGGAACATCCGTTGAATCTGTCATCTATCTTTCTTGAAAACAAAGAGGGTGAACGTCTTTGCTTCTCATCTACCCCTCTGCCTGATTCATCAAACCATGAATATGCAGAAGAACATCTCGAATTTTCTGATTTTGGTTTTCGTGATGTATTCACTTCCTCATCTAATCACAGTGTTGCTTCAATCATTTTTAATCTATCCAAGACACTGGTATACAATGATCTATCTGTCAATGAAGTCGAAACCCCCTAGATTGTCGAGGCACTTCAGCTCGAGTTGATGGTTATGTCAGGCCCTCATTGTCTTGAGGTTGGATTCACTTCCGACTAGGAAATGGTTGAAACACTCAAGGCTCCTCATCACTCTCTGCTTTGCATAGAAGATCAACCAAACACCCAGATTCCGCTTCCTCCACTCAGACTACACGATCCAATCGCTCATGCATTGGAGGAATCTTACACAGAAAGCACACATGCACAACACAAGTGGTGTACCTTTCTCACATTTTCTTGCTTGTCACAGCCAAGAGAATGCATATACTCAACATCTGCATGTGGTGTAGCACAACATCATGGCAACACCACATAATGCATGTCATGCACTTTCACTAATCTTTGGTCTGTGGTCACCTGTAATCTTGGAGTGTGTTTGTCTTCACTGTTATATCTTTCTTGTTTGTTGGTTCACACAACTGTCTTGTTCGTGAACCATGCCATCACCAACATGGGTCAACCAATGCATCGGTCACTACATTGGAAGTATCACTTCACGTGAGATGAACCATGCACTGTTAGCTTAGGAGTAGGAGTAGTGTTTTCTTTCGAGTTGTTTGATTGAATGCTTGTTTTCTTGCTTTGTTTGTTTGTGTGTCTACTTTCTTGTTTGATTACCTTCTTTTCTTTTGCTTTTTCTTATGCTCTTACTTTGCTTTGTTGTTTTTTAGTTCACTTGTTTTGTTTCATAGGACAGTTTCGCATGAAACTATGTATGACTCTTGAAGCAAGTTGGGTAAAGACAAGAGGCCTTGTGCTGCTATCACTACTTGGTTATCTATCATATTGCCTATCTATGAAGAAATTGTTACTTTCAGTCCATGATACATCAATGGAAAATATGTACTATTCGAAGTGAAACTTGGTGAAAACACAATGCTTGCGCACTAGCTAGTGTCACCTACTCTAGTCGGTTGTTTTTGGGTTAACCCTTATAATCTCAGTCAAGTAGAGTAAGGTGAGGGGGAAAACCTTGACAAGCACGTCAGAGGTGTAATAAACTACTTCTCTACTATAACAACCTCTTTTACTCTCAATAAGTCGGGATCCCTCTTTTTCCTCTAAAATGAATAAGTGTTATGCATAATTACAAAATGAAAAAGTAAAAAAAATGAAAAATGAAAAATGAATAAGGCAAAAGAAGAGAAAGGCTTCCTGCGTAGAGAGGTGATGCAAGTAACCCCATCGGGGTACTGACTAAGCTCGCTTTGTTGAAAATGGAAACAAGAAATGCTAAAGATAACATCACTAAAAATAGCTGTTGAAGTACCAGTGTTGGACATAGCAACAAGGAATGAAAAATGGAAGTGCTAAAAATAGCATTGTTATAAATAGCATTTCGGGATACCTTCCTATTTTAGTTAGTCCCTGAACTAAAATAGAGAAGTAAAATTCGAATTTGATCTTAGCAGTTTTTTGTAAAATAATTAATTAATTCATCTTGAGTTAATTAGTTGGAGAAAATCAAACATGAAGTCTATTTGAAGACATGCAACAGTTTCTCCATTGATTGAGGAATTTATCCCTTAGATAAGGAGATGAGGACGAGTTGTACTTTGAGTTGTAATTAGTTAGCTCAATTAACTAAGTTAAGTCCAGTTATATTAGTTACAACAGTTTCTCGAATTAATTGTGAGTTTAGTCAGTTAATACTTGCATGCATGTAACTGTTGCTCTCTCGATAACTGAATATTCTCTCATAAATAACTCATGCATGTCAGTTCAGTCAGAGACCTAGTTGAGATCAAAGGAAGGGACAGTGTACTATTAGTTGGAGGATTTTTCCTATATAGGAAACTCATCCATGCATAAGGAATTATCTCCTTCAGGATTGCGTAATTACTACTGAGCCAAGTAAGCAGTGTGAGGTAGGAATTCACACAAGTGGAAGCATTGGACCCCAGGAAAAACTGTGCAAGGAAATAGGAGGCTTGGAGGACAAAGGAGAAGGTTTGTGAGAAGCCTTTGTCTGTCTATGAGCAGCAGAGGGATTGTACTGAGAGCTAGATAGCTTGTGAGCTAAAGTTTTGTGTAATCCAGACATATTTCCACTTCTATGATAATACAAAGATAGGGGTTTTTAGCTGAGGCTTTCCCCAGAGTATTCTTCTGTGTTTCATGTGTATGATTTCTTCTTCTCTGTTATATGTGTTCTGATTGATCTAGCTCAAATTGATTAAGCTTCCGCAAATTTTGACTGTAGAAGTAGATCAAGTATTTTGCTTTAGTATATTGCATAATCTGTTGATCTACAGTGGGAATTTCTACACGCTGGCAGCGAAGCCATGCTTGTGTTCCTATGTGACTCCACCCGGGTACTTTCCAGGCCTACTGGCAACAGAGCAACACCAGAGATGAAACTAAGACTCTGACGACTATACTGCTTATACATCAATATACACCTCAACCCCAATTGAAACAACTGTATTTCATTGGCTTGAAATGTGTGTCAATCAACCAAGAGCTTGGTAGATGCTACATCTTAAAATCAAGCTAATGTGAAACCAAGATGAGTTGAGAGCTGAACAATACTTCCCGAGGTGTTAGACTTTCTCTTTGCAAATAAGGTCCATTCAAAGAGCTAGATTTCTACCAGTGTGTGGCCAAGTGTTGTAGTGGCTACAACCACCCTCCAAAAATTTTCCTTAGCTTCATTTTGGAACCTCCCTTCCAACCTTCACAGCAGCTTGCCTTGCTTCGTCAAGTTCACAAGCTTCAATGTTTTTCTTGCACAAAGGCAGCTTTTCGATCACAACCCGATGCACTCGCCTCATCGGCTGATCACCTGAACTTGGTCCAACTACAAGTTGAGTAGCTTCCCCAAAAAAATTGCACATTTCTAAAGGGAAACTAACCTTCCCTCCAGAAAATACGCAATTCTGTCTGGCAGCCTACTGAGATCCATGATTGCACAATTCTGCCAGTCAACATTCCCAACAAGAATTACACAATTTTTCCCAGCAGGGTTGCTCAACCCATAATTTGTGCAAATATGGGCAGTAGTCAACTACTCTACCCAGAAATTGCATAAATCTCCTAGGCATCCAGCCCAGATCCTAGCCAGAAATGTGCATTTTTCTCCGGTAGTCGAGTAGTCTCTTGCATTTGTAGCTGAGTTGACTAGTTCCCTTCGAGACCGAGAAAAACAGACTTAAATGCATGGGCTTCCTCTCCCAAGGAAGCATGAAAGGAATCCCTTGTTTCAGGGATCTATGTTTAGCACTTAGGTTACATGCAAGGATCATTTCAGAAACCTCCCACCAAGTGTCACTTTCCCTAGATTTGTGGCATGCGTGTCACAACCTCGATGTTATCGAAACTCATCAACTCGACACTGTAGAGCTCATTCCTCACATCAACCTTGCAGCTCTGACATCCCACATCACATCTAGGAGCAATTGGCACATTCAGCTTAGTTGTTTTGGGGTAAGCCTACTTCTCATGCCTTGCGTTGCATTTCTATCCCTTTTTGTGTTTTCACTTGTATGAGTATTGTTTGCTTGATTTATTTGAATGTTTGATGTCGTTTACATGTATATTAGCTTGTCCTAGCACCGTTTCAGTTTTCTTCAACATCTCACTATTGTCGCATGCATGAAACTATTTTCCACGAACAGTCGTTGATTTAGCGACTCACCTCACCTACATGCATGTTGTTCCATTTTCTGAATTTGTCATTCACCATTTGCATGCATGTTCATTCACTTATGCTTACACTCAGTATCAGCATGCATTTGCACTCACATTCACTTTCATTTTCTTGTCGGCCAGTTTGTCCAAACTCGGCCCGGACTCTGCCTCACCAAGAGCCTCACCAAGGCAACATTGTGTAATCCTGAGAGGGAAGGCTCTACCTTCCTCAAAAGAAATGTGCATTTCTTCCCAACAGCTATTCCCCAAGCTTGTTTTGTGCAATCCTGAGGGACAGTGACTGCTGGCCAAGAAAATTGCGCAATTAAGTCACTAAGCCTGCAGCCCTTGTGAGCTGAGATTGTGCATTGCGCAATCCCAGCAGTCAACAACAAGACTGGTTGTGCATTACACAGTTCCAGTAGTCATTCAGTCTCCCAGTAGCCTGGACTGTGCCTTTTTCAGTGTTTTCAGTCAGTCTCTTGACCTCTTAGCCGAAAGTTCTCAACCTTCATGATCAATCACATAGGTATGTTGCAAGTCAGTTCTCAAGTACATTTTGGTTTCCAACTTACAAAATTTTTGCCATGAGTCTTTCTATGTCCCAAGTATTGTAGGTGCTCATATGCCTCTCAAAATTGTAGGTACAATGGTTTCCAAGAGAGCAGAGTCAAAGACACCATTCAGAGCACACCTAGAGATGCAGTCGATTAAGTATCTATGAGCTTGCCTACTCACGGAGACAACAAGTTTTGTAGACAAGGACATCAAGATATGATAACAACAACATCATAGCAAGAAGCATCATGAATAGAAGATAAAGGCATCTTACCAAATGTAGTGAATGAAACGAATGTAGCGAATACAACAAATGCAGTGAATGTAAGAGGAAGGTTGTTGACAACACAGAGGCGGGATAAAGTTGCAAGATCAAGCAGATCCACTGATAATGAAAGAAACTTTGCAGACTCAAGCTATGAGGTGATGACTCGACGTGAAGGTTGCACAAAGATATAGAATGGAACAAAGAAGGAGTTGCATGTGTTGAAGCAACAACTCAAGGAATAACATGAAGATGCACAAGCAGACAAACAAGTTGCAATAAGATCAAGAATAGCAGTGGGCACAACGTGCACTAACGGATGAAACTACACCAGTACAAGTTAAAGATCCATCCTAGCAACTAACACAGGGCAGAGATGGTGAGCGGTGTTGTTGATCACATGCAAGGGATCCAGCAAAATGCATGTCATTATGCACACGGATACAATCCAACCCATTCAACACACTCACCAAGGTGAAGACAAGAAGCAAGTCCAGCTGGAGTTGAACATGTACTTCAGCAAGTTGATGCACATGACCACCAACACACACTTGAAGATCAACACGACGCTATGCATTAGTGTGTTGCTGGTTCAACCGTACCAAGAAGATCATGTTAGTAGAAGAGTTTGATGAAGGTGCCAAACCAATGCACCGTTTACAATGGAATCAAGAGTTCGCTTCAGCAAGATGTCACCAAGAGGTGCATGCACACCATCACGGATGACCAAGCTTGGCATCAACTCACCACTTTCACCATCATAAGCAGGTCAAAGAGTTGGTCTCATCACAATAGACCGAGTGTCAGTGATGTCTTGTAAGGCTTTCTCAAGCCATGTTATCTCACATGAGTATATGTGGATTGTAATGTTGAGTCATGTCAAGTGTAAGTCAAGTGCCAATAGTTGGATGTAACAATCATAGAGTAGGTGAAGAGTCATGAGGGTAGTTGAACTGTCACAAAGGGGAATGTCATGGGTCACCCCACCCTTTGCTATAAATAGTCCCTCATAACTCATTGTAGAGGCTTTTGGTCAACCAAGCTTCTGTTAAGACTATCTTGAAGAAAGCTTGGACAATATTGTAATGCACCTTAGCTTCTCCACTGCATGGAGCTAGTTCATTTCTTTGGAGGAGTAGACGGATGTGGTTGTAACATTTCACTATTGGGGCTAGTAGGTTTACATGGATGTATTGTATGATTGGAACTTACACTTCTTTATATAATAAGAGCCAACATGTTTTCACACATGTATTATATCTGTTGTCAAACTGATCTTTAACACTTGTAATATATGTTGCTTTAACATGTGTTCTACATCGGAACTGATTCATTTGTTGTAATGCATAATCTATTAATAGAAATGTGTTGCTTATGTTGTTAATGTTCTCCTGTCCATGTCGACTGCTCTGTTAGACATTAGACAAACCTTTCACATGAACCTTTCTGTAACAACCGTTGCACTAGTTTGGACCGATCCGTGAGTGTTGCACGTGTTATCTTACCTTGTATGTTGTGACTACTGCATCCAAGTGGACTGATCCGCCGGAAACTGTGTATGTCCTATGTGTTGTGTGTTCCTAGCCGAGTTGGGACTAATCCCTTTCAACCTGGAACTCACCTTCACCCCCATCTCAACCCACCTGTGTTAGAACCTCCCATGCACCTTCCTTGACTCACTGCAGCAGTCACACCCTTGCTACTGGCAGAGTTATCTTACTTTCCTCTATGTGACATCGTGGTTAAGGCATTACCATACGACCTACTGTTGGGACTCCTACACAAAATGGTCTGAGGTCTGATTGGGACTTCTTACCGGGGAGATCCCCTTACATGTTGGTGAGTCTAGCACTATCAATAGGTCTTTCAAATAATGTGTGACCTACAAAAATCCTTTGTCAGCCATGAGTTTTGTAAGCAAGGGGCATTGGATGATTGTTTCCAAGGGGGAGATGCTACTAGGGTTCATCCTAGAATTTGGATTAGCCTCCATTATGTAGTTCCCAAAAGGTATGCCTTTGAACTAGATCCTTTTTTTGATCCGCGAGATTCTAGATTGAAAGAGCATAGAATCTACTAGATTAAAACAAGGATCTAATTCAAAAGCATGCCTTCAAAAAATATTAGAAGCAAGACTCATGCTTGGGAAATATTTTATGTTCTAGATTTCTTTCCATAGGTCCTTTCCCTCTTGAAGCCATCTCCACCATAGCTTTGCACCCATCACTTTGCTAACTTTATTTGGATCCCTAAAGCATAATCCCACGTAGCATTTTGGAATACAGACTTTCTCCCAAGCCACCAACGCCTATTTTCTCTCCCTAGAGGCACCACCCCAAAGGAAAGTTTGAAAGATATTACAAATGGAGCATAATACCCCTTTAGGTGTTGCTACAACTTAGATGTAGTATATGGGAATAATTTGTAACATTGGTTTAAGAAAGACAAGACAAGTTATGATATTAAGAGATCTAAAGGTCCAATTGTCTAACTTTGAAGCGAGTTTGTCCAAAACATCTTGCCAATGTATGGTTCTTAGGGATTTTTCTACGAGAGGTGCCCCCAAATAGATGACTAGGAGTTGATATTGTTGGAATCCCAAGAGATGGGCTAGATGGATTTCAATCCTAGCATGGGTGTTGAAAAAGAAGAGTTCTGATTTTTAAAGATTGATGGAGGTGCCAAAGACGACCATGAAGTCATCGAGAATTTGTTTGAGGGCTAGAGATTCTTGGACTGTCAGTTGGCCCATCAACATGGTGTCATCCACAAAGTGTTGATGGATGATGGTATCCAGGTGTCTCCTTAGTTTAATGACTTTTATCACACCTCTAAGAGTGACGACTTTAAGGTATCTACCAATCCCTTCAATAGTTAGGACAAAGAGGAAATGGGATAGAGGGTCACCCTGTTGAATGCCTCAAGAGGTATGGAAAGGGGAGGATGGAGATCCATTGATCAAAAGAGAGAAGAAGGGTGAGGTGAACAATGACACGACCTAAGAAATCCATTGGTTAGAGAAGCCAAAAAATTTGAGAATGTGGAAGAGATAAGACCAATTAAATTTATAGAAAGCTTTAGATAAATTAAGTTTGATCACCATACCTAATTTTTTCAGCTTCTTCATTAAGTGAATAAGTTCATGAGTGTAGGTTTTAACCCCATACATAAATTACCTGCATAAGAATTCTAAAACACATAAAATAAACAATAGCGAGAGCATAACACATAAAACACATATACAAAGAGATTTCCCCTGGATCCGAAAACTGGGACTACCAGCTTGATTTTTCAGTATTTTCCTTTCAATGTTACAATACATATTTATACATGCTGAAGCATCCAATACCATGGACCGAAAACCATCGCGCCCAAAACCATGTGTGAAAACCATGCACAAAACCATAGGTAGGTCCACCCACCTAATATAGGATCCAAAAAAAAATTCCCTAGGGCGCTATCCCGGACCCCATAGAGGGGGCCTACCCACCCCCCTATGACCCCCTGCTGCGCAATCGGTGCAACGAAGGGAGGGCTCAACCCCCCTCTAACCCCTTGGTTAACTAGGGTAGCTAGTCATGGAAAGAATATAACACAACCCAACAATGAGAGACCACTATGCCATCAAGTATTTGTCAACCCTCTACATACCCAAATTATTTTTAGGATATTAATGATGGGGGAAGAGATTTCAATCTATTGGCAATGATTTTTGGTATAATTTTGTAAATAAGATTTCCCAGAGAAATGGGACAGAAGGAACTAGTTTTAGTGCCTTGAGAAGATTTGGGGACTAGTGTAAGGAAAATGGTAATGAGAGCTTTTAGGACTGATTGGGAGCATCACAATTCCTTCACCAGAGCTCAAATATCCTTGCCCAGGAAATACCAACATGTTTGAAAAAAGTCGAAGGTGAAGCCATCAGATCCTAGGGCTTTGTTCTTAGGAAGACTCATAACCACTTCCTCGACTTCTTGCAAAGTGATCTCCCTCATGAGGACTACATTTTTCTTATCATTAACAAAGTTGGGGATATGCTGCGTGATCTATTCTATGGCTCTAAGGCGATGGGGAATTGGCTCTTTTAGAATGTGACCATAGAAATAGGTGAGCTCCTTTTCAATGTCTACATGAGAGGTGAACTTATGGCCATTGGATCCATTTAGGGAGAAGATTAGATTGTGATGTTGATGTTTCAACATGGACTTGTTGAAGAAGTTAGTATTATGCTTTGCAATTTTAAGCCAATTAATTCTAGATTTTCTAGTGCCAGAGGAGTTCCTCTTGAATTCTCCTTTGCTCTAATTAAGCTGCTAGATTAGATTCAAATTGATTTAACTTAGGGGAGAAACATTCATTGATACATCAGTGTTGGACCTCTACCATTTTTGCTTCAAGATGAGATTTGTCCTCAAGGATGTTCCCAAAATATTTGAGGTTCCATTTCTTAATACAAGCCTTAAGGATTTTTATTTTTTTCTTAAAGTTGTACATATACAAGCCACTAGGGGATGCAATTTGTTGCCACCATTCCTTGGATTTTTCCACAAGATAGGACCCATAATCCAAAATTTAAAATATGAATGGATGGTTCTTTGGGAAGATTTGAAGTCCAACTCCAGGATAATAGGCTAGTGGTCAGAACCATTGTAGGGAGCTATTGATGCTTCCATGAATAAGTATTTCTCTAGAAAATATTTTGAAATGAGAAATTGATCCAACCTAAAGGAAATTTGGTGTTGGTCACCTTGCTTGTTGTTCCTAATGTGCATCCCATTAACAATAGGAACGTTTAGGGTGTGCTAAACCTTGATTTTTTCCTTGAAGAGAGTTGAGTCAGTGTTTAATCTATGTTGATTTTGGGTAGCATCGGTGATATGGATCTTGGGGGGAGGATCTGAAAAATTGAATTTCAAGAAGAAAAAGAGGAGAATGCCCAATAAACAAAACCACAAAGAAACCTTTTATTAAAATAGATAATAATTGTAAGGACTACATTGTGGTGGACAATCTGTCCTTTTACAAAATATGACTTGTTGCTTATATTATTTTTCCGTTACAATACCATGGGTCAATTCCATGGGTGAATGAATACCATGGGTGGATGTCACAATACCACAGGTCAATTCCATGGGTGAATGAATACCATGGGTGGATGTCATAATACCATGGGCAAATACCATGGGTGAATGAATACCATGGGTGGATGTCACTTACAATACCATGGGTGGATAAATACCATGAGTGGATGCTACTTGCAATACCATGAGTAAATTCCTTGGTTGGATGAATAAGATGGGTGGATGAATACCATGGGTTGATGCCATTTTCCATTTGGATCAATTCGATGTGCTCTAGCTCCAAAATTTTGTGCAGGGTATAGAATACATAAGTTCTCTTAAACACGGAAATCATTTCGAGAAATTCCACTCGGATTGTGAATTATTAAAATAATTAATATTTTAATGGGGTTCCTAGGTCTAAACTTCGGAAAATAAAATATTAATGGGTATTAATAAAATATGGGTGAGAAACTTCTAAGAGACGACGATCAAGTCTATTTTAATCTTAGTCATTGATTAGGGACTTAATATTGATCATTGATTCATCAACATGAAATGTATAAAAGGAGGCTTGAGGTTCAGTTGTAGATACACCGAGTGATCAAATCAGTTCGATTTTTCTGGGGCGTGGTTTGCTAAAAAAATTGAACTAGTGATCTAAGTTGCAGTGAGAGGGGCAGAAATAGAGATTTGGATTGGAAAGGAGTTCCGAGCCAAAGCGTATCGAACAAAGACATAACCGTAGCATTAGATAGGTAGCACAGAGGCCTACGTAGCCTAGGAGGGGGCTCATGCAGTGCTGACACAGGCCAAGAGGTTCTCTTGCAAAGGGTCTCACGCAGTGCTGAGAAGTGAGGTTCTGAGCCGCGAGGGATGAACGGTCTTCCTCTAGCAAATCGATCCAACATAAGGGGTGACGCATGTTGAAAATAGCAACAAGAAATGATAAAAATAGAATCCAGAAATTCCAATTTTAATTTGTCCTTGAATTAAAATTGTGAATTAAATTCGAATTTAGTCTCAACAACTGCTTGAAAATGATTAATTAATTCATTATGGATTAATTAGTTGGATAAATTCAAGTCAGAAGTCTTTCTGAAGTCATGCAAGAGTTATCCCTAAAATTAAGGAAATTATCCCTTACTTAAGGAGATAATACTGAGTTATATTTGAGTTGTAATTAGTTAACTCAATTTACTGAGTTAAGTCCAGTTAAATTAGTTCCAAACTGTTTGAGGAACTAATTGTCAGTTATCAGTTAGTTGATGCATGCATGCACTCAACCAATGTACTCCAAATAACTAGAGATTCCCTCTCAGAAACTCATGCACGTCTATTATGAGAAAGACCCAAATGAGCTAAATGTCAAGGATAATGTACTATTAGTTGCATGTGCTTTCCTATAAAGGAAACTCATCCATGCAATCAAGGGAAGGTTCCTTGAGGATTGCATGGTTCTGACAGTGTGTTAGAGCAGTGTTACACTGGGTGAAGGAGATCATCCCAGAGGTAATTGCACAAGGAAATAGGAGCTTGGAGGGCAGAGGAGAGGGCTTGTGAGAAGCTTTGATTGCCCCTGAGCATCTAGGATTATTGTACTGAGAGCTAGCTAGCTGTGAGAGCTAAGGATTTGTATAATTCTAATGTATTTCCACCTTGTATGATAATACATATAGTGGGGTTTTTAGTTGAGGCTTTCCCTTGAGTATTTTCTATGTTTCATGTGTATTGATTCTTCTTCTTATGGTCATATGTGTTCAGTTCTGATTCAGCTCGATATTTAAGCTTTCGCAAGTTTGATAGTAGACGTAAATTATAGTATTTTTCTTTGGTATATTGTATTATCGAGTTAATCTATAGTCAAATTTTCTACATAGACCTCAGAGGTAGATTTGTAGAGAATTTTCAGGAAATTCTACATGGTATCAGAGCTATCTGATCTATAGAGAAGTTTCTACTTGGTATTAGAGCCAGGTTTATCAGAGCCAATTTTATCGGAGTTGTGAACAGTATATGGAGAAGAAAATTCGAAGTTTGAAGTTCAGGGTTGCAAGTGCAAATCAAATTCATATCATACTTAAAAAAAAAAAAATAGAGATGGGTGACAAGTCTAAAGTGAGATTCTTTATTTGTCACGAGATGGGACATTATGCAACTATTTTCCCATCGAGGAAGTCCAAGAAGGGATCCTCAGAAGGATCGGAAGGTGAGGCATTATCCTCTCAGTTCAAAATGGACTTTACCCTCATCACATGCATGGTGTCATCGATGATGGGTTGTGTTTGGTATCTTGACAATGGAGCCTCATTCCACATGACCGACGATAAAAGTTTATTCAATACCTTGGAGGAGAAAGACCTCAAGATGTGCATAGAGATGGGTGATGACGAAAGGTTTCACGTTTCAGGAGTGGGCATGGTTGCCTTTCAGAGGGAACATGGAGCTTCTATCACCTTGACAGATGTGAAGTATGTGCCTGGACTAAAGAAGAACTTGGTATTGGTCGCGATGTTGGAGGACAAAGGCTACGATGTTGTCTTCAGTAAAGGAAAGGCATTCCTTAGACACATCATCATGAGACAGGTGAAATAGATCAGTTCATGAGTTAAGAACTTGTATGCTCTTGAGGTTCAAGATGCATGCAAAGCCTTGAGGAGTGAGGCAAATGTTAGAGACTTGGTGGTTGAGAGGGAGAGTAAATTACCTCTCAACATGCAGCCCCAGAAGAAGTCTCAGACAATTGTGGAGGAGCCACAATTGGAGAAGTGGGTAGAAGGATCACATGCAGTGATACCTCTAGCAGTGAGGTGGGGCGATGTGAAGTGATAGTCTCAAGAAGGCTGAAATTGGGCAAGGTCCATTGAGAGGTTTTATCTCATGGATAGTACCTTGCTACAGGAGCCCAAAGTACATGGTAGCGGGAGGAATTAGTGGGATTGATGCAGTCAGAGATCAAGGTGATAGAGGCTAGAGTAGTTAGATACTGAAGAGCGCAGAGAAGGTTTGACTATAGTGCAGAGAGGCAGAGTCAGCCAAAGTGCAAAGTTTTCAGTTGACAGAGGGAATAGCAGTCAGAGACTTTGATGATAGATTCATCATACTGATTTAGGTTGGATGTTTTTTTTGTTTCTAGAGTTGTTGGAGCTACAACACTTAAGAGAAGTCTTGCATGCAGAACATTCCAAATGTTCAGGATCGGCATCAAGTTGAATTCCTTTCTTGTTGAGAGGGAGTGTTGAAAATAGCAACAAGAAATGATAAAAATAGAATCCATAAATTCCAATTTTAATTTGTCCTTGAATTAAAATTGTGACTTAAATTCGAATTTAGTCTCACTAGTTTCTTGAAAATAATTAATTAATTCATTATGGATTAATTAGTTGGAGAAATTCAAGTTAGAAGTCTTTCTAAAGTCATGCAAGAGTTATCCCTTAGATTAAGGAGATTATCCCTTAATTAAGGAGATAAGATTGAGTTATATTTGAGTTGTAATTAGTTAACTCAGTTTACTGAGTTAAGTCCAGTTAAATTAGTTCCAAGCTATTTGAGGAACTAATTGTGAGTTATCAGTCAGTTGATGCATGCATGCACTCAACCAATGTACTCCAGATAACTGAAGATTCCCTCATCAGAAACTCATGTGTATCTATTATGAGAAAGACCCAGTTGAGATAAATGTCAAGGATGGTGTACTATTAGTTGCATGTGTTTTCCTATAAAGGAAACTCATCCATGCAGTCAAGGGAAGGTTCCTTGAGGATTGTACAGTTCTGACAGTGTGTTAGAGCAATGTGTGAGAGTAGTGTTACACTAGGTGAAGGAGATCATCCTAGAGGTAATTGTGCAAGGAAATAGGAGCTTGGAGGGTAGAGGAGAAGGCTTGTGAGAAGATTTGATTGCCTCTAAGCATCCAGGAGGATTGTACTAAGAGCTGGCTAGATGTGAGAGCTAAGGCTTTGTATAATTCATAATACAGATAGTGGGTTTTTTAGATGAGGCTTTCCCCTGAGTATTTTCTGTGTTTCATCTGTATTGATTCTTATTCTTTTGATTATATGTGTTTAGCTCTGATTCAGCTCGATCTTTAAGCTTCTGCAATTTTGATAGTAGAAGTAGATTATAGTATTTTTCTTTGGTATATTGCATTATTGAGTTAATTTACAGTTATATTTTCTACATAGATCTCAGAGGTAGATTTGTAGAGAATTTGCAGGAAATTCTACAACGCAGTATCCTAGTGGCAAGACACTGGCCCAAGAAGTGATTGCACTGGCATTTTCACAGTGCTTACCAGAGTCGGGCCACTCAGTGGATCAATTGTGACTTGGAGAACGAGGTAAGCCCTCGTATGTATTTCTTGCTATCGTAATTTCTCTGAAAGATTAGCCGGTGTGAGAGGCAACTTGTTGTACTCAGATTCCGCTTTCTTAATAATACAAACCCTCTATCTGCTACACCAGTTTTCCTGCATTGGGTTTTTCCAAGGATGTGTTGTCCAAAAGCAACGGTGTCCCTTGTGTGTTTGTCTCATATTTTTTTCAGATTATGATATGTATGTCAGTGTAGTATGCAGTGGTGTTTTTCATCACTGTTTATAAATTAAATAATTTGTTGAATGTAATAACAAGTAGGAGATGATAAACCAGTGCTTACACTAGGATTTCTGATGTATAGATTTAGAAATTTTCACATGGTATTAGAGCATTGCAGATCATAGGACATTGAAGATATCAGCTAGGAGATTCAGTGAATTTGATGCAAAGAAGCAATTGTCCCACACGACGGTGTTTTTTCAGAGGTGGAGGAGCAGCTGAAGGAGTGACGTAGAGACAGAGAAGTGACACAGAGGCTCACGCAATTCCTGTGTCATCATTTCAAGCTCGTAGAGGGTGACGCAGTACCTAAGAGGAGCTCATGCATTGACTACATCAGATCTCTTGGCCAGCGCAGAGCCTGAGAGGCTCAAATCACTCAATTGTTGGGGCTAGAGGAGCAGTGCAGATTCGATTTGAGGAGTTGGTGGGGTGCTGTTGTTGTTGGTACAAAACAATTTCTGTGGAGACAAAGCTAAGGTAGAGGAAGTCACTGCCTTGACAGATTTCTAACCAAAGAAATCTAGATCTGAGTTGCTGAGCAGCAACAAAGGAGGATTGGAAAGGAGTGATTCTACATTTGGCAGGAGGATTTCCATGAAGGAAATCAGGACTCAGAGGGAGTCTGGAAAGAACTTGTTCCTTAGAGGATTTTTAGTGCCAATAAATACAGATTCGATTCTTATTGGGGCGGAAGTAAGAGACTGATAAGAGAACTTGTTCTACACTTGTTTGAGTAGAGATAGCAGTCAATGGACTGAGGGATCAGGATAGATTGGATGGAACATCCAACTTTGTCATCTAGAAGGCCAAGATACTGGTAGTCTTGGACAAGAATCACATCAAGGATTATGCCTTGAAAGTGATGGTTGTACTGGTCGATGTTGATCCTCTGAAGAAGTACGAGGAGGCTCAAGTGAAGGCTGAATGTATGATTCTAGACGGGGTCAAATATCATGTGGTCCCACACATTATTGAGAAGGAAACAACAAGGGAGATGTCGAAAAGGTTAACCACCTTGTACCAGGGGACTTTCATTCAACGGAAGATGCTACTGGAGAATTAGCTGAGACAATATCAGATGCAGAAGGAAGAAGAAATGGATCCCTTCCTTCTCAGGTTGCAAGGGATTCGAGACCAGCTAACTTCCATGGGGTCTACACCAGATCCTTAGTTCATGGTTAGGACTGCCCTGAATGCAGTCACTGAAGACTAGGAGGCATTTACCTAGAGTATCTTGGGTAGAGCTTCTCTCCCCAGTTGGGAGGAGATGTGGGCAGATCTTCAACAGGAAGAGATCAGGAGGCTAGCCAAGGTAGGGAGTAGTGGCAAAGGAATCAGATCCAAGAAAGAGGAGGAGGAGGATGCAGCTCTTGCATCATCAGGATAGCCAAGGTAGCAGAAGAGGAAAATGAGCACATAACCAAAGTAAGATTCTTCAGGTGTGGGGAACTAGGACATTTCGCCACTCAGTGCCCTCAAAAGAAGGGAAAGGAAGAGAAGTCTGAATCGAAGGCTACTCTAGCAAAATCTAACAAGGAGGATGATGGCGAGGATTGTGCCATGAGTGCTCATGCACTTCTGGAGAAGAGGTGGGGTGACATTGAGTTGTAGTCGAAAGGATTACACGAGGGTAGGATCCTTGAGGTCCCAAAACTCTTGGATCACATATGGCTATGGGAGCCGTTAACGATAGTAGCAAAATGACGAGAGTCAGTTGATGTGATGGATGATGGAGCAATAGTGGCAGAGCTATAGTGCCAGAGTCTGAAGCAACATAGTGGAGGTTGCAACAGTGCGAGAAGCACATAACAAATTGTAGCAACGTAGTAGCAGCAGAGGGTCAACATAGATTAGTAGCATAGGTAGCTTCAGCATCACGGGGTTTCCAAACTAGCTAACATGTCAACTTTGGGAGGCCATTCAGTTGCTTACTTCTTAGCAACTGAGTTGTAGTGCAGCAGTTAGGAGTGGCAATGATATGGGCAAATTGATGCAACATTTTGAGAGGGAGCTGTAGTATATATGTAACAGTGATAGTGGCAGTGTCATGGGAAGTATTACATGCTGCAGCAGTGCATTGGATGAAGGGTAGTAGGTCGAGCATCAGCAACACAGAGGATCGATGTCATGGATCAGTGTGATGCTTCTATTGAGAGGTATTGCTAGAGCACATTCCTTGCTAAGAGGGAGCTTTGATTTTGGTTAGCATTGGATGTGCTTTAGCTATAAAATTTTGTGGAGGGGCTAGAATACATAAGACATCCAAAACCCATAAATCGTTTGGAGAAATTCCACCTGGATTGTGAGTTACCAAAATAATTAATATTTTTAATGGGGTTCCTAAGTCTAAACTTAGGAAAATAAAAATATTAATGGGTATTAATAAAATATGGGTAATAAAATTCTAAGAGACGAGGATCAAGTCTATTTTAATCTTAGCTGTTGATTAAAGACTTAATCTCTGCTGTTGATTCATCAAGAGGAAAAGTATAAGAGGAGGCTTGAGGGTTAGTTGGAGATACACCGAGTAATCAAATCAATTCGATTTTTTTTGGGGCATGGTTTGCTGATAAAATCGAACTAATGATTTGATTTGCAATGAGAGGGGTCGAATCAGAGATTTGGATCGGAAAGGAGTTTCGAGCAAAAAGAGTATAGGATAGAGAGGTAGCGCAAAGGCCTATGCAGCCCAGGAAGGGGCTCACGTAGTGCTAACGCGGGCCAAGAGGGTCTCTTGTAGTGGAAGTGCAGGATATTTGTCAGAAGTTCAAGATTTTGTTGGAGAAGTAAGGTTCTGAGATGGGAGGGTTGAACAACAGCCTTCCTCCAGCAAATCGATCCAACATAAGGGGTGATGCAATCTCCTAGAGGCAAGACGTTGGTCCAAGCAGTGATTGCGCTGGGATTTTCACAGTGCTTTCTGGAGTGATCTGATTTACAATATTAGATTTCTATGCTAAGATCCTCCTCATATTAGAAAAAGAATGCTTTCATTGTGCTTAAGGATTCATGAATTTTTGCAAGTGAAATGATGAGTTTTTATGTTAATTTTATGGGAAATTTAACATAAATAAGAGATTGAACAACAACATAAACATGTACAGAACATCATCAAAAACACATTACAACAGGAACATGATAAAGAAGTTCACCCCTGAGAGACTGAAATCGGATATTCCACAGTGCTCATCTTTTTATTTGTCGACGTTTCGAGCCTAGACCAAAACTCATCATCAGGACTGATATACAGAAAAGAGAAAAGTATGTGATAAATATGGTGTAGGAGGGCTGCTGAGTTGATAAGCTGACCTATTGATTATTTAATAATAATATTTTAATCTTAATTTATTAATTCTTATAATATTATCAAGGCTTTATTATTGAATGTGATACTAATCTGTGCGTTATATTTTTTATTTTTTTTTATATATTTAGTATTATTTTATTTATTTATTATTTTATTTTATTATTATTATTTTAAGATACTTGTAAATTAAATTATTTATTTGTTACTAATTTTATTTCTAATCTTATTTTATTTTGTTTTTTATTTAATTATTTTTATTTTTAATTTATTTTTTGATTTTGGCAATGTTAATAGGTTTGATTTTCTTATAATTGTATTGATTTTATTTTTATTTATTTATTTATTTTATTTTATTTATTTATTTGTATTTATATTTTTTTAGTAAGTCAGTGTAACCTAGTTCTAAATTTTTGTTTAACCTTGCAGATTATAGGATAATGTTCTATATTAATAAGGTATTTATTATTATTAACTTTTCATAAGCTTTTTTATATTTGTTAATTTAACTATTTTAATAAAATTAAAAATCGAGTTAGGAGTAGTTTTAATTGTATATTTAATTAATATAATTAATTAATGAAAAAATATCTATCTATCTAATATATTTATATATATTATATATATTATATTATATATATATATTTGTTAGAAACAAAGTTCTTAGGAGTTTGAGTTAAAGGATTTAGGTTTGATTTTTTAATTGTATCAATTTTTAGCAACCAATTTCTTTTTGAGTAGTTTTATATTTATTTATTTAAAGACACACCTAGATATATTAAGACGCAGAGGTCATATTTCTTATAGGATGCTAGGTTAAGCGAGGGATTTGCTTAGACTAGGAAAGATGAGGGGAGGAAGGGGTATGAGGAAGGAAGGGATAACTTATTCATGGGGGGTAAGCAGAGAGTTCCAACTTTTACTAATTTCCAAGCCTCCATCTCTATTAAGGTTACGAGGGTGTTTTATGATTTCAATAGCCTCACGAATTTTCCGCTTGAAATGGTGTTTTTCATTCACAATGACCTTAGTGTCTTCAAGGCATATATGATGGTTTGTTTTACCTGCATGCTCAGCTAAAGCTGAAGATCGTGTTCTTTCTTTACATATATCTACACTATGCTCTTTGAGTCTAGTCCTCACAGGCCTGCCAGTTTCCCCTATATATTGTTCTCCACAAGAGCAGTTGATGATATAAACACCTTTCTGTTGTAGTTGTTCCTGGCTGTCCTTTACCGATTTCATTCATTCTTTTGTTAATATTAAGTTAGGATAATTTTATAATAATTAATTAAAATATTATTATTAAATTATCAATAGGTCGGCTTATCAACTCAGCAGCCCTCCTACACCATATTTATCACACACTTTTCTCTTCTTTGTATATTAGTCCTGATGATGAGTCTTGGTCTAGGCTCGAAATGTTGACAAATAAAAAGATGAGCACTTTGGAATATCCGATTTCAGTCTCTCAAAAACCACTCCACAGAAATCTACAAACCAAGTTCACCCCTCTTTGGCTACACCTCCTTGGTCCAGCTTTGAAATGGCTTGGGCCTCTCTATTATGCTCAAACGTGTAAAAAGATGTGTTTACAATGCTCAAATGCTTCAGAAACCTACTCCAATGAATCCAGAATGTGCAAAAATGGTTATCTAGCCTCTTTTTGCATCCAATTTCGTGGAAAACTGAAGAAGTTATGACCTCTCCTAGTTTTCCCAATATTCACTCCACAAATTGCACCATTTACGACATGAACCTACAATTTCGCTCCAAAATTGCACTAAGTGGGTGAAAATTTCACCGCGCGGTGGTTCATAATCTATCGGCATCGACTAACATTCCATCGCAAATTACAATTAGCGGAGAATCGATGGTCTTATGGTCTATGAACGCGGCAGTGGAATGTGCAATTATGATACAACGAATTCGACAAAACTATTAACTGGAACCCATAATCTTATCGCATCCGAGATACATCACAATTCGCAATTGGCACTGTCAGGGGGGTAACATATATATGGGACTCTGCACTTCTACATGTGCGATTTTGATCATCGTATCATAACCCGGGTACGTTCGGGGGCAATTCATCACATCGCACCCTAGCTTGTTCTAGGGCTGATTCTTTAAAGTCGACCCACCTGTGACATGCGATTTGTGAAATGTGAGGCCAATGGTGGGCTGCCACTTGGCACTTCCCCATTTGCTGAAGGTTCATGCCATGTCATCTACTCCTGCCATCTGTTGAAGTCAAACCTAAACTTTTACTTGCTCTAACTTCTTCATATGAGCTCAGGTTCGAGTGTCATTCACACCATTCAAATTAGGATGATGAGCACTTCAATCTGAAGTTGAGTTTATCGAGAGCCTAATGTTTAGCACCTAATCACTCCTCCCCGCTGGAATCCTTTTAGACCCCAAAAAGATCACTTTCAATTGTCCAGCAAGTGAGGGTACAGTTCCCTCACCTTTCCAAGCTCTATCCATTTGGCTTTTAAAGGATTTGTACCCTTGAGCCCCACTCGAAGATAATCAATACTTCCCATTTTTTATGTCCCTATTCTTCTGTCAAGTATAGTGTCTTACTGAAGCTCATCAAGGAATTCTGGAGAAAAGTCTTCAATAGATGGAATTTGAATATCCTCTCCTTGATCTTCAATCAAAGGAGGCTCATACAACCTTAAATTATCAACATTAACAACATAAATTTTCATATATGAAGGAAAATCCAACCTGAAGGCATTGTTACCAATCTTTTCCAAAATTCTGAATGTACCATATGTATTTGGTTTTAGCTTTTTCCCTTCTCCTTGAAGCCTCTATTTGTTAATGTGTGTTGAAAAGTGTGCAACAAGAAATGCTTGTTGAGAATGCAACAAGATGATGGAGCTTAGTGGAAAGGAGTCGCCTTCACTAAGTGGGCCCGCAGGCTATTTTTGGCGCAAGTCTATTTTTAGACTATGTCTATTTTTAGACATATGGATCATGTCTATGGATTGCAAGTTGCTGTTTATGGATGATTGATCAAGTTGGAAAAAATAGATGGACTTCTATTTTTAGATCACAGCGGAGTGACTGCTCAGTCTAAATATAGAACAGTCAAATATTATTAGCTCATAATAATATTTAGACTATAAACTTTGTCTTATTCTCTTGGAGCACTTCAGGATGAGCTACGGATGTGGTACATGCAGATCCCAGAAGGAAATACGTGGTTACCTATGGGATGACTAATATTTGCATGCAGGACTTCAGTTATAACTCAAGTGAGTTGAGTTTAGTGGACTGGAGGTGCAGTTGATGGAGTTGTGTTCAGTTTAGCTTGGTTAAACTGGTTGTATTTAGTCTAACTGGCAAATAGACTAGAGATGAGTTGGGTGAATTAGTTATTAATTAATTCACAAGTTATTAACTCATAATACAACTACTGAATACATCAGTTAACTCAGTTGCATGTCAGTGCATGTTCAGTTCAGCAGGGACAGGTGTTAGAGAATCAGATTGCTATCAGTTGTGACTATAGTTGTGCATCAGATCTTGCACAATCAAGGGATTGAGTATGCCAATGAGTTTGCCCACGTATTTGCCCACATTGTAGCTTGTGCTCATGTGATTTAGCCAAGGAAATACGTGGTTGCCTTGGAATTATCATCAATTCATTCTCAGCAGGTATTGAGCAGTGGAGGCAGGCAAGCAGTGGAAGAGATTTGGAGATCAGATCTGAGCTGTATTGTGTGTAACAGAGGTGGAGATACTTGTGAGAAGTATTATGCTGTGTAATGTTACATGACTCAATCATTAATATACAGATAGTTGTGGTTTTTAGCGAGATGCTTTCCCCGGGATACATACTGTGTTAATGTGTGAATGCTCTTGATGTTTTATTGTTATTGATGCTGCTATATTGATGATCAACGTAGAGGAGCTTATGTATTGTGTATGTTTTCCGCAATAGTACATGATCAGGATAATCTCCATTGAATATGTGTTAAATTATTCAAAATTTCTACATAAACGGTAACTGACGGTTAGGGTCGCGAAAACCTTGGGTAACAAGACCAACCCCAGGAGGAGGATATCCAGGATAACCTAGAATTCGATTTGCATTTGGAATATTATAACCTTTTGGGAAACCAGGATTAATCAGACCAAACTGGGGTTGTAGAGGCTGCTAATAAGTATAGCCAGGGTACGGTTGATAATGATAAGCTGGGTTTTTTACAGTAGGACCGAATTGATACTGTCCTTGGTACGATTAATAAGTAAATTGCGGTTGACTTGTGACAACCATACTTTACTAGCTTGTCCTGCAGGCATCTGGACCGAAGTCTGAACTGTAGGTCCTCACTGTGGTAAAGAGGCTTGAGGAGTTTGCACTGATACATGAACAGTAGAAACCGGAGCTACCGATACTCCAGAAACAGGTGTGGATTGAACAAAGGCTGCAATAGTTGCAGCAGTAGTTTGAGGTGGAGCCTGAGGTGAACCAGGCCCAGACTGCTGAACTGAACCAAGTGCAGAAGTTTGAACAGTAGGCTGGGTTGAACCAACAACCAAAGGTTGTCCAGGTTGACTTGAGAATTGCACATTAGATTGCATGGTCTGTTGAATTTGAGATGGATCCCACATCATATTCATTCCGGGGTATGGGCTCGCAAAAGGTTGTGCATATGGAGGACCATAACTGGGTTAAGCGTAGGGCTGATAATTAAGCAATACATTTCTAGCTCCTTGTACAAATGGTTGACCAAAAGGTGATTGGAAACCTTGAGTTAGGTACTGACCTTGAGGTTGATACCCTTGAGGCACGTACTGAAACTGGGGTTGACCTTGACATATATATTGATACTGGGGTTGACCTTGAGGTACATATTGAGTCTAGGGTTGACCTTGAGGTATGTACTATCCCGAAGGTATGTACTGTCCTTGAGGTTGCCCCCCAGGTGGTAATTGACTACCTTGAGGTTGCCTCCCAGGCAGTAATTGGCTACCTTGAGGTTGCCCCCTAGGTGGTAACTGACTACCTTGAGGTTTCCTTCCAGGCGGTAACTGACTACCTTGGGGTTGCCCCCCAGGTGGTAATTAACTACGTTGAGGTTGTGGATTTGGAATACTACTAGACATTATAAGGATTTCTTTTGCGCTCAATGGTTGAGTTTCATTATTACCAGTTGATATCTCATGTTCAATTGGTTGAGGAGAAGCTCCTGAAAAAGTACCAGTGAGTGACTGGTACCCCGAAGGAACATAAGGACTGCCATATAAAAATGTTTCCGGTGTTTGGGAAAACATAGATGACTGTCTCGACATATTCAATGGAGGATAATAGCCTCTGGGTGTAGGATGAAAAGGAATTCGAGGTGGTGAAATATTAAGGCTTGGGTTTTCTAAAAAAATTGTCAATGATACATACCAAGCGTCACTCCTAAAAGGACTGTAGAAAATTGATTCACGTTCCCTAAGTTCTAAAGTTGGTTGATTTTCGGGAAGAATTATATCTTCGTTTGGACTAACAAGTTCTTCAATAAAAATGAGGCCAGAAGGAAGATTTTGGGTAATGATATTTCCTACCCTAGGTGAACCAGGACCACTAGAAGTTGGAGAAGCAAATCTTGAAGATGGAGTAGCAGCAGGTTCAGTTTCAGGCTCAGAAATTTTAGGTTCTTCAACTAATTCACTGGTAGGAGAAATACTACCAATAACTTCCGAAAATGAAATTGGTTCAGAAATATACTCTGTTGCTTGAATTTTATTATCAGGATGAACAATTAAGGAAGACTCTCTGGCTTCTGGTGACCCAACTCTACTGTCACTAGGTGATACAAGAGCTCGTAGCCCTTCAAGTTGGCTTGGTGTATATTTGGGAGGTTGCCCCCGAAGTCTACGAGATTGTCTTAGTAATTCAGCCACGATTAAATATTTAATTACTCACACACAAACAAAGAAAATTTCAATAAAACCACCTAAAGTCTCTAAAGAAACAAACAATTGAATCACACGCCTAAAAAATCTAAGAGTTCAAATCACACACAAACAATAACTTCCCGTACTAAAAACACTAGTTGGTGATGAAATCCAACATTGTAGAATTTAATACAGAAAGGGCGGTTGGAACAGTTACCCTGACAACTTGCTTAATGAAACAGACTGGCACAAGTTTATTCACAAAACCGTCTCAAGTGAAGAGAACCCCCCCAGAGTGTCCAAGTGAGTCTAGTCGACGTCTGCTCTAGGTACAGTGAGACCCGTCCTTCATCGTCACCTTAGGAAATAATCTTAAGTTTATGGACACTAAGGCTACCAATAGCAACAAATACAACTGGGGGAACAATCTACGATCCGATCTACACGCAAGGGCAGAGTAACAAAGCTCAATCCCCTTGAAGGCTCCTCGAAATGATCAATCTGAGGTTTACCAACAAGTGACCCTAGGCTCCTCGACAATGGTTAATCCTAGGTTTACCATTTATAATACGTGTAAATCTTCTATCTTTCCCAATGAGACAGACTTGATTGTCTCAAAGATTCGGACATGATCTCGTCATTGACTTCTTTAAGAGGAGCTTCTCAGAATGTATCAATTACAATTGGATTTATTTCCTACCGCAAAATATAGCTACTTATCTGTTTTAACTATCTTGGAGAGTTAATTACTCCCTACTCCAAGACACTAGCCTAAGCTATATTGGTGATAAGAGCCCTAGAAATAAAAAAAATTGCTAGATCAATTTTAATTAAGCATTACTTTTATAGGTTTTTCCTTAAGTCAATAGGTATGGAAATGAAACTTTGATGGTGTGAAGACTCAACTCCAAAAACACTAAAAGAATGCACCTAAAATGATAAACAATTCGTTCTTCTTTCAATGAATTTCTAGCTAAAAGAAAGAGTTCGATAATGCAATTCTTTGAAAAACAAATCTTTCTTTCAACACGTAAATGAAAATGAAATCTTTTGTCTTTTTCAATAAGAACTTAAAACGAGACTACTAATTATGCTCACAATAAATCCATTTCCTTTTCAAAACTCAAAACTGCAAAAAACAATTTCTTCCAAAAGAGATTCTACAATTTCTAGAAAACTCTCAAAACTAGAAAAACTAATCTTGAGATCTAAAAAGTTCTAAAAAACTAATTGAAATGAAAGCTTCAATTCTTTTTGAGGACGTTTTACTTAGTTATTTAGTAAACTAAGGATTAATTCGTTCAGAATAACAAATCAATCAAAAAAACATCCAGATATGTTTTCTTTTATAAAAATGAAATTCAAAACTTATAACCAAGTTCGTTCAAAGATTTGCAGAGAGAAAATGAAATCTATTTTTCACCAAGGACAAATTTCACAAACCAGTCAGACTCATCAAGAAGACAAAAAGACATCAGGGTAATCTAAGGTTTCTTAGGCTTTTGATCTTTGAGTCACTACAGAGACCAAGTGAAAACCACTCCAGGCATGCAAAACTTCAAGGAAATCATCTAAAACAAAATACCAATGGAACTCATTCTCAAGAGATTTTTGACAGAATACATGCAGATCTGGGTAGACACTAAAAGTGTTAAATGAAACCTAAAATCAACTGGAAGAAAACATTTTAGGTTTTTTCAAAAATTTCACAGGGTCTGCAAGCTTCTAGTAGAACCAGATGCGGTACCACTCTATGTATTAAAGGAAAAGTGCAGAGATGCCCGCACTATTTGTAAAAAGAAAGTGCAGTCCTCTGAAAACTTTGGAAAAACAAAAAATAATCCAGATCCTAAAAAGTACCCAATCCCACACACATCAAGCAAAAATTAGAAACGAGAACAAGTTTCTCAAGTCAAAGGCAAAGGAAAACCAAAAAACCAAATTCAGATCCCTAGTGGAGTCGCCAATTTGTTGGCCGGATAAATCGATCATGTGGACAAGGCCGATCTGCCCAGTATCAAAAGATATCTAGCAACAAACAAGATAAACAAATCTATCTTTCTCTAAACATATACGATTCATAAACAAAAACTATAGAGGTGTTTAGACCCTACCTTAAGTCCAACGCTAGTTTGTAGCAGCCATCCTTCAACCGTCCAAAAGAGTTTCTTTTTGAGAATTTGCAAACACAAACAAGCAAACATCAAATAACACCTGCATAACTAATATCGTAAATCATGTTCATTATGGTGATCAAGGAATCCATAAAATAAACAGTAAAACACAGCTTATTAAGAAAAAAAAACTTGTTTGTATTAACTTTGAAGTAGAAGAACCTTACAACCTTTTCAGCCTTGATGTTGAACAAGCTCTTCCCAGGGTCCAAAACAGGAATCTCCTTTACTTTGACAAGCCTCACACTCTTCCAAATGAGATCAAAGAGGTATGTATTCTCTTCTCATAAAAGCTCAATTAGGAAGACTAAGTTCCAACATCATTTCACCTCAAAAATATTCAGCTTTCATCCTCCCCAGTAACCAGCCCAATGCTTCATTTTATAGTGCAAAGGAAGGAGGTTACAGGTCCACCTATGAAGGGATAGAGTCCTCCTTCAAAGGGATAAGCTCCTCACATCAAGGGGTTAGCTCCTTAAGGTATAGGATGCATGAACCTTAGAGGAGCAAACTTGCCACCTCAAGATTCCTTCCAGAAGCTTCTAGAAATGACTCAAAGTGATTTTTTAAGAATATACTTGCACCTTTTTGACTTTTACAGGGGTCCGCACCCATAACACAGAGACAAAGCGGTCAGGTGCACAGGGGACCTAACCATTGGGTGCGGGACTGCAGGTAATGCTAAGAGAAAGTGCGGAACTAGAGTTTTAGAGACTTTTGAGGGCTTTCTCTTATTTTCAAGGCTTGATATGAGGAACTGATGCTTAAGACTTGAAAGGACGAAAGTATGAGTGGTAATGGACTCACACAGATTGCATAATGTCAAGGTGACAATTTTTTGTGCAACACCCATGTAGTAAATCAGGGGGTTAGAGGGGGGTTCACAGGGGGTTTGAGTGGTACCTGTAACCCCACTTTATGGGGCCCGAGGTAGCGCCCTGGAAAATTTTGGTTTTGGAACCTATGTTAGGTTGGGCAGACCCACCTATGGTTTTGTGCATGATTTTTGCACATGTTTTTT
Source organism: Pinus taeda (assembly GCA_000404065.3). Taxonomy (NCBI): domain Eukaryota; kingdom Viridiplantae; phylum Streptophyta; class Pinopsida; order Pinales; family Pinaceae; genus Pinus; species Pinus taeda. The sequence continues at coordinate 141,466 of APFE030681100.1, forward strand.
GGACACGATGGTTTTCGGTCCATGGTATTGGATGCTTTGGCATGTATAAATATGTATTAATACATTGAAAGGAAAATAATGAAAAATCAAGCTGGTAGTCTTGGTTTTGGGATCCAGGGAAAAATCTCTATGTATATGTGTTTTATGTGTTATTCTCTTGCATTGTTTCTGTGGTTTAGAATTCGTATGCAGGTAATTTCTATACGGGGTTAAAACTTACATTTGGTATCAGAGCTATTTTGGATTCAAGGGGACACCTTTGTTGTTGACGGGTTTTGCTTGGGCCTATGGTAGACCCTGTTCAGTGGGAGATCTGCGAGATCGATTTTGGTGGTGAAAGAAGATGGCAAGCAGTGGAAAGATAGAGATTGAGAAATTTAATAGTCAAAGTTTTGAGTTGTGGAAACTCAAGATGGAGGATCTGTTAGTGGATAAAGATCAGTCGATTGCGGTAGATCTAGGTACTAAACCAAGGGGAGTGTCCAATGAAGAATGGAAGAAGTTGGATCAGAAGGCAAAGAGCACAATACGATTGTGTGTCTCAGATTCAGTATTGCTGAATGTATTAGGGGAAGCTATGACAAAGGCTTTGTGGGACAAGTTAGGGACTTTGTACCAATCTAAATCTCTCATGAATAAACTATTCCTGTGGAAAAAACTGTATAACCTGAGGATGGAAGATGGAGACTTGGTGACAAATCATCTGAACGCATTTAATATTGTGGTAAGTCAGTTAATATCTGTTGATATTAAAATTTTAGATGAAGATAAGTTCATTAGTTTGTTGTTTTCTCTACCAGATTCGTGGGATAGTCTGGTTATTGCAATAGGTAGCAATTCAACTGCCTTGCAATTTGATGAAATAGGCTCAGACTTGCTGACGGAGGAGATGAGACAGAAAAATATGGAGAGCCAGAATGGTGATGCCTTGTCTGTATGAGGACGGTCCTGAAATAGAATAAAAAATAAGTCATTGAATGGTAGATCTAAATCTAGAGGGAGATCTAAATCTCGAGGAAAACCTGTAAAGGTGGTGTGCTGGAAATGTGGAAAGGAAGGGCACTGCAAAAGGGAGTGTAAATCTAAAGCTCCTGATTAAGGAAAGGTATCCGATGATGCTCCTTTTGCAGAGGCGAAAACAACCTCAGAGGAAGGTGGGATGTGTACTTGGCTTCTTCAAGTACACATGTAGATCATGAGGCATGCCTGATTAACTCAGGTGCATCCTTTCACTTCACTCCCCATAGAGACTGGTTCTGCGAGTATGTGAAATATGATGGATGATGTTTTCTTGGGGGATGACAAGAAGTCTAGAATCATTGGTCGCGGAGAAAGTTGAAGTTGCAAGGTGGAAGGGTTAGAACACTTCCAGGTGTTCTGCATATTCCTGCATTAGCCAGAAATTTGTTTTCTGTAAGCAAGCTGGATGATGTAGGTGTAAAAACAATGTTCGAGAAGGATACCTGCAAAATGGTTCGGGGAGCACTGGTATTGATGCGGGGAGTTCCGATTGGAACTTTTTACAAGCTGCAAGGTAGCACTGTTATTGATGGGTGCAACAGTTCTGTGGTTCCTGAAAGTGGAGTAGAAAATCTAGTGGTCTCTGGAGAAAAGACCATGTTGTGGCATCAAAGGCTTGGACATATTGGAGAGAAGGGCCTTCGAATACTTCATGGTAAAGGTATGGTAGAAGGTACGAGTAATAGCTCTTTGGATTTTGATTTATGTGAAATTTGTGTATATGGGAAGCATAATCGTGTGAGTTTACCCTCTGGTAGTAAGAGGGTGAAACAGATATTAGAGCTTGTGCACAATGATGTGTTTGGACCTATGAAGGTTTCATCACTGGGTAAGTCTGTGTACTATGTGTCATTTATAGATGACTTCTCAAGGAATACATGGATATATTTCCTTATGAAGAAATCTGAAGTGTTTGACAAGTTTAAAGAATTTAAGGCTCTGGTGGAAAACTAGTTAGAGAAGAAGATAAAGGTGCTGATTATAGATAACGATGGAGAGTTTTGTGGTAAAGAATTTGAAGAATATTGTAAGAAGTGTGGTATAGCATGACAAAAGACTACTCCATATACACCTCAGCAAAATGGAGTTGCAGAAAGAATGAACAAGACGTTGATGGAAAGGGCAAGAAGCATGCTCAATGGTGTTGGGTTAGGACGAGAATTCTAGGCAGAGGCGGTGGAGACAACATGTTACCTAGTCAATATATCACCTTCATCAGCATTGGAGGATAAGACTCCACAAGAGGTATGGACTGGTAAGAAACCATCTCTTTCACATCTGAGGGTATTTGGATGTGATGCATATGTACATGTTCCGAAGGAGAAAATAACCAAGTTGGATAGTAAATCTGAAAAGTGCATCTTCATTAGGTATAAGGATGGTTTAAAGGGTTATAAGCTTTGGAACCCAGTAACAAGGAAGGTTGTGTACAGTCGAGATATGATGTTCAGAGAGGTGAAAGATGTTATTAAACATAAATTCCAACCAAAGGAACCTGAGAAGATAAAGTTTGAGCTAAAGGAGGAAGAATCAAACTCTACAACAAAGGAGGAATCAGAAGATTAAGAGCCACAAACTCCAGCTGTGAGAAGATCAGTTCAAGAAAGAAGGCAGCTAGAAAGGTATAATCCATCTGCTTTCTGTTAAAATTTTGCTTTGTCTGTTACTAACGATGATCCCAGAACTGTGAAGGAGGTAGTGGATTTAGAGGATGGAAAACTCTGGAAAGAGGCCATGGTTGATGAAATGGCATCTTTGCACAAAAATGAGGCTTGATATCTGGTGGAGTTGCCGGTTGGTAGGAAACCCATTTGTAGCAAATGGGTGCTCAAAAAGAAGACAAATGTAGAAGGAAAGGTGGAGAAATACAAAACTCAGTTGGTAGCAAAAGGTTATTCCCAGGTGTCGGGAATTGATTTTGGTGATATTTTTTCTCCTGTTGCCAAGGTAACTTGTATTAGATTACTTTTATCTGTTGCTGCTGCTTTTGATTTTGAGGCAGAACAGATGGATGTGAAGACAACATTTCTTCATGGGTATCTGGAAGAGGTAATCTACATGAAGCAACCTGAAGGCTTTGCGGTGAAGGGTAAGAAAGAACTGGTATGCAAGTTAAAGAAGTCTCTATATGGGTTAAAACAGTTACCAAGGATGTGGTATCAGAAATTTGATACATTTATACGGGGACTTGGCTTCACTAGAAGCAATGCAAATCACTGTGTGTATTTTAAATTAATTGGTGACCGTGTTATTTATTGGTCTTGTATGTGGATGATATGTTGCTAGTTGGATATGACAAAGAAATTATCCAGAATTTGAAGACCCAATTGTCCTCCAAATTCGACATGAAAGATCTTGGTGTTGTAAGCTACATTTTGGGCATGGAAATTAAAAGAGATCGGGAAAAGAGGAAGCTCTGGTTAAACCAGAGGAAGTATGTCGAAACAATACTGTAGAGGTTTAATATGTAGGATAGTAAATCGGTGAATGTTCCTATTCCTATAGGTGTCAGGTTATCTGCTGAACAATGTCCGAAGACATAAGAAGAGGAAGATGACTTGTTCCGTGTTCCATATGCAATTGCAGTTGGTAGCTTGATGTATGCAATGGTTTGTACTAGACCAGACATTACACATGCAGTGGGAGTATTGAGCAGTTTTATGTCATAACCAGGGAAGGAGCACTGGACAGTAGTGAAGCGGGTTTTCAGGTATATGCGTGGCACTAGTGATTATGGTTTGTTCTACTAAGGTAGACCAGGATTGGACAAAGTGTTGGATATTCGTGGCTTTGTTGAGGCAGACTGGGCTAGATATTTGGATCAGAGAAGATCTACAAGTGGGTATGTGTTTAATCTATTTGGAGGTGCAGTCAGTTGGATGAGTAAGAAACAATCTGTAGTGGCACTATCAACTACAGAGGCAGAATACATGGCAGCCACTCATGCAAGCAAGGAAGCAGTTTGGTTGCAGAGATTGTGTTCAAGTATGGGGTTAGTACAGGGAGCTATAAGGATAGACTGTGACAGCCAAAGTGCAATTTTCTTGGCAAAGAACGCTGCATATCATTCAAAGACAAAGCACATTGATGTTCAGTATCACTTTGTGAGGGATATGATAGAAGACAAAAAGGTGTTGCTGGTAAAGATGGACACTTTGAAGAATACTGTAGATGCATTGACAAAATCTGTTGGCTCTGAGAAGTTCTCTTGGTGTAGAGAAAAAATGGGTATTGTAGGGCTAGATAAATGACTAAGCTCTCTTGTGGCCCCCTTGTGGAAAGAAAACAACAAGTGGGAGAATGTTGGGTTGTGTTATATTATTTCCACAACTAGCCCACGTAGTTAACCGGGGGGTTAGAGGGGGAGTCACAAGGGGTTTAAGGGGTACCTGTAATCCCACTTTATCGGGTCCGGGGTAGTGCCTGAAAATTTTGGTTTTGGAACCTATGTTAGGTTGGGTGGACCCACCTATGGTTTTGTGCATGATTTTTGCACATGTTTTTTGGATGCGATGGTTTTCGGTCCATGGTATTGGATGCTTCAGCATGTATAAATATGCATTATAACATTGAAAGGAAAATGTTGAAAAATCAAGCTGGTAGTCCCAGTTTTGGGATCCAGGGGAAATCTCAGTGTATATGTGTTTTATGTGTTATTCTCTCGCATTGTTTATTTTCTGTGTTTTAGAATTCATATGCAGTTAATTTATGTACGGGGTTAAAACCTACAATATGGAGGGGACATCTATTAGTTTCCTTATGATGACAGTGTTATGCTCCTATATCAATAGGTGTCATATTTCATGAATGACTGGTTAAAATCCCCAATATGTTCATCCTTTCCCTGCTGCAAAGGTTTTCCATAGTTTGAAAAGATCAAAAAAATTAAAAAATGAAAAGAGGGTATGCCCTAAAAGAAAAATCAAAGGGCAAAAAACAGTGAAATGGTCAAAAAATGAAAGAAATGAACCCCAATAAAAAAAGACTAGGAAAGTGTGCAAGTCCGAATGCCACTACTATTGCATGTTCTGTAAATAAAGGTTTCATGCGCAGTTTGTTGAACTTTATGCTGCAATTGATGAATAGCCAAATAGCTTAATCTAGGCCATTTCATGTTTCAATTTCTTGTTCTAGTGATAGAGAATAATACCTGTCCAAACTGTTCATGCTTGGCAGGTAAATAGAGAGGTAGAGAAGCAAAGGAGCTCAATTGTTAAATCTGCGCCCTTGGATGTTATAAAGTAGATTTAGATAGGATTGCAATGAAAAGAAAATAAGATTGAAAGGGTCTGCTAGTCCAAGTGCACCGATAGAAAAAGAAGAAAGAATGTTAGGTACAGTAGGCTGGGTAGGCAGTTTTGGTGTTGCAGAAGCATGCTTATGGTTAATTTTGTTTCTCATTTCATGAAAAAGCCTAAGTAAAATAACATTCTTGCTTTAGGCAAAGAAGCCACATTTCTTGTGTAAAATCCCTCTTTTCTCTTTTTGCCTAAGTTTTAAACATTGCAATTTAGCGCTTTGCACTCATTTCTACATATTAACTTTAACATTATTATTTAAATCCCACCCCATTACCTGTTCCCATATTATATTTTTAATAAAAACCCCACTTATTAATATTTCCCATCCTCGGTTATGTAACCATATTCACTATGTTTAGGGATTAATAGATCCATTTGGGATTTATTAATAACCTGCCGCGCGCCATCCAAAGTATTAATTAACCTTTGGTTAATTAATAACCTAAATTAAAAACCCCGCAAACCAATCATATAGCGCTCGAAAACATTAAAAACTCTGATTTAATTGGTGGGGCCCGTGTATCAAACTTCCGTCATCTTTGAAGAGCGCCAACCGTCAAATCTCGGCCCTCGCATTCGATGGCTGAGATCCATATCGCGAGGCCCTCCACTGCCGATGTTTACCGCCCGGGGAGTTGTTGGCATTACCGCCGTACCGTGGACACGTGGCACATTCCCGCCATGCTCCCTGCCTCTCTGCCCCAAACCACTCTAGCCCATAAGCGGTGTGGGCCGATACCGCTTACTGCCCTCCCGTTGACCCCGCCCGCTGATGCCATCGCCACATCAGAAACCGTACCCCCCGCGTCACGACAAAACGTCACATCCCGGTGACGTCATCCAACCAAAAAGCGCCAAAAAGCCCTGCGAAGCCAATTTTTGTTAAAAATTCGCGAAAAGGTCATTTTCGCTCATTTTCATTCATTTTTTCCGTGAAACTGGTGCATGCAAACTACGTCCATAGTGACTACTCGAGCATACAGTATGCCACCCAGCCAACAAAATTCAAACGTCCTGCTCTCCAGCTCGTCCTGCAACCTGCAAAGTACACAGTTCACCTTTAAAGTCAAGTATTTACCTCAATTCTCTCCCGAACCCTGTAAATTTCAGTTTTCCTCTGTAAATTTTGCCCAAGGAGCCAAATTCAAGTTAAATTCAGCCTGCTGCCTTCATACAAATATACCCAGAACTGCTCTTTTGCCCGTTTTTCCCACAGGAAGTTGACCTCCAGTTAAAAAAACAATAAACAAACATGGAAGCCCCTGTGGCCTTGAACATTGCTCCCCTCAATGCGCCGCATAAAGACCTGGAGTGGTTACCCTTGACTGACAGAGATTTTCAAATCCAAGACTTAACTGGTGACAAAAACCACCTCCAGGCATTTTGTGAAATTAGGAACAGTCACCAAAGTAACTTTGATCTCTATGGAATATGGGAATCCAACCTGCCCATGTACTACCTCCCCTCAGTCAATGTTTTCCCTAATATTATCTGCCTATGCTATGCCAATTATGAACCTGTCCAGAGAGCAGTTAAGACTCCATCTGGAATTGTCCTCTTTTATATAACTCCTGAGTCCATCAATGAGATGTTACACTTCAAACCCATTCAGCCTCTGGCTCCTCTTTCTATGGGATTCTTGCTTGAGCAGGCCCTAAACTGCTCAATTCAGAGATAACCCATATTGCTCAAATGTTTATGAGACCAGAGTGCCAGCCCAAAGTCCCACCTCCCTATGTGCATGTCTGGTTCAATGAAGCTGGAAGATTCATTATTGATATGATATCCTATGTCCTGGGATTTAAGACAAGTGAATATGTTGATGAGACCACCTTAGTTTTGTTGTCAATGTTTACTCCAGGACAACCCCCTGCTGTCAAATATGACTATGCTACTTTCATTGCCAACAAGATCCATGACCAATTCATGAGTCTAGATAGAGAATGAGTCTTCAAGTACACATCTTATATATATCATCTGTTTCTATATTATCAAACAGACAGTTTTCAGTTTCCCATCAGAAAATTGGGTTCTAAAGGAGAGAGGAGGTCTGTGATCTTTTGGACCTTCCACAATGTCCATGACTCCCCTTATACCTACTGTGAATTCATTGACTTGTTTATACATCCGGTCCCCTCTCTACTGATGAGAACTCCTCCTCCTAGACTCTCTGGTGATATGCAAAAGATTTTACAGCTCTCTAAAAACTACAGAATAGGTGACTGGTACTTCTACCAGAATCACACCGAAATCATAATATATGGCTATGAGCTGTGTCCTTATAAGCTGCCCAAATATGTGCCTATGAGACTGTTTGCACTGGAGTATTTCAGGCAACTTATCAATGGAGATTTAACTCACTTTTACAGTGCAAAGAAAAAGGCCCAGCTAAGAATAAGAAACCAGTTTGGCCTTTTTATCATTAACAAGAGGGAAGCATGGGAAGATGTTGATAGGCTACTGGGGAAGAACTTAAATTGAAGAAAAGTTTCTGGTGGGTACCATATGACTCAAATGGATTTATAAGTGATAGAAAAGTAAAAAACAGGCTGTCGACCTATAAACATTCTAAGATCCCTGAAATAGAGCAATTTGCTAATCAGGATGAGTGGGTAGATGGTACATTAATAGAAGAACTTACTCAGCAAGAAGTGATGGAACAAGCTATGAAAGATCTTGAAAAGGCCCTTGACCTGGACTCTTTTGGACAGGTACCTTTCAAGCTGCCTCAACAAACAAGAGTTAGCACATCCATTGCTGGAACTTCTCAGCAGCCTACATAAGAAAGCACTACACTAGCTACAGGGACATCAAAGGGCAAGGAAGTGATAGACACAGAACAACAAGTAATGACTGATTAGCAGGGGCAAATTCCTTCAGTCTAGACCAAAGCACCAAAGATACCAGCGTTACAGACTCCTCTAAATGAGGAAAAATGCAAGAAAAGAGAAAGAGAAGAGTCCACACCCATCAGTGGACCTGCAGAACAACTAGGTGCAAAAAGGAAAATACTTAATGCTCTATCTGAAGAGGAAATCATTGAAGAAACAATAGAAAGTCTAAAAGGTGAGAGGGAAACCATCCCACAGACATCCCCAGTGATAGAAACATCCACCAACTCTCACTGGCAGGACCTAGAAAGGCAGCATAGTGTGGAAGTTTCATCCACTAGGCCGCGGAGCAAGCAAGGTTCTGATATCAAAAGAACATTCACAGAGATAAAGGCCCAGAATGACCCACTCAGGCTGCAACTTTATAATAAGTTTCTTAAGATGCCCCCCAGCAACCAGCAAAGGTTAATGTCTGCATATGATATTAAAGAAGGTAAAATGATTTTGAGCCACTTTAAGCCTAAAGTGCAACAACCACAATCAGCAGCTGACTACATCAGAACAAATTTGGATGTCCTTGCCAAAGACATTCATCCTATGGACCAGATTGAGCTGCATAAACAAACTGGAGAGATGGTCTACTCCACACTGGCAGATAAAGTGATGCTGGCTCACAAATTGCAGAACTCATTGAACAACACCTCTGCTCAACTGGATTTGGAGAAGGCTTCCTCTCTAGCCAAGGAAAACATGATCAAATCCTTGGAAGACATTATTATTGAACTGGGACATGATCCCAAAGATGCCAAAGGCATAAAGGCATTGATGAAGAAGAAGGAAGAGGAAATTGTTGCCCTCAGGAAACAATTAAAGCTGCCTTCTACTATGCATCCACAAACCATAGAAGTTGTACAACAGAAGTCAGAGGAGGACATGATGGACCTGCTTATGAGAATGAATGAAAGATTAAGTGAGACAGAGCATGCATTGGAGAAAGCATTACAAGAAAAGCAGGAAGAGTCGACCTCCCAGCCACCTGAAGTAGCTCCAACAGTGACAACTGCCGCTTCTACAGTTATAATAGCAGTGCCTCCCACTGTCCCGGCGTCAACAGCAGAAATCACCATAGGTACCCCAGCAACAGCAACAACACCAGGCAACAGTACAACTATGACTACAGAGCAATTAATAAAAGCCATGGAGGATTTGAAATGCCAAGTATCTGAGCTGAAGCAGGTAAAAGAAAAATTGGCAAAAGTTGAACAGAGCTATGATAAATCCAAGATGAATGTGGCAGAGAAAACCAGGGAGATCAAAGCGTTGGAGAACAAGGTAAGAACGTTAGAAAAGGATCTCTCTCTGGATAAACCTCTGGCAGAAATTAGAGGAATTTTGTGGACCAACATCACTCAATCCCTTAGTGATATCTGGAGGTCTATTCAAACCATTTATGAACAAATTGATTTGATAAGAGTGGCCCAAGTGGAAATTCAGAAAACAAGAGCATTATTGGGACAGATGCCTGAGCAAGCTAACATGCTAATACATTTTTTGAATACCAAGACCAGTGAAGAACTGGAAGCAATAGATATAAGAGACATAACAGATACCATTCTGGACATCAAGAGAGTTCTAACCATGAGAAATCTAATGCAAAAATTGGACAGAAGATGCCAGGACATGCGGGTAGAGGTTGATTCTTTCACAGGAAAATTTACAGTCCTGCATCAAAAAGGTTTGCCAAGTCCTTTGGGAAGTAATGATCGTCTGATGAAGCACAAGGACTATGTTCATAAATTAAATACATATGCTGCTAATCAAGCTAATGCATCTTCAAGCACTTCAGGAGAAAAGGCACTGCCATCTGGCCAGTCCCTTTATGACAGCCTGGAAAATCTATTCTACATAGAGCATGAGGTAAAACATTTGTTCACCATCCCACCTAATTTCTTCAGGTACACAAAAATCGACGAAACTCTGAGGAAGCTGAAAAGACATAAATTACCAGGACCAGAGTGGTGGCAAAGCATGTTAGAGATCCTGTAAATTATATTTGGTCAATTCAAAATTTTGGACCATTTACTACAATGCAGGGAGAAGGAATGAATCACATTCACGTGGTTCAAAGCACATCACATCAGAGTTAAAGAAAATCTAGCCAAGGCAGAACAACCAGCACAGAGGATCAGTAGAAGACAACTGGGAACCAACTTGCAGCACCTACCTCCAGTACATCTCATAAAGACGGATCAGCCAGCGCAACATAAATTTATTGCATCTATTTATTGTCTCCCTGTTTTCGAGACTACCTGTCTCTGTCTATGTAAAAGAAGCATTAATTTCCAGCAGATATTATTTCTATCAGATATTTTGTATGATATCTTGATTTTCTGTATAAATACCCCCCCAGACGAAGTATTTGGGGTTGGTTTGTTGCTGGTGAATGTTCGTAGTTTTGATTGTAATACTGAACAATTTTGGAAATAAAAAAGTTGTTGGAACCATTTTTGTTAAGCTCACTGGATGAAAAATTGATGCTAAGGACCATGTTACAGAATCCTTGAATCGTTTTATGGATCAATAAGTCCTTGTAACTTGTGTTTTACAGTTTCTATGTTTATTATGTCATCTATGTTTCATGATCTAAATAATAGAGAAAAAGAATAACTCAGAATTTGCTTGTTTGCACTCTGTGTTCAATCTCTGTTATTATTAATGTTTTCTTCAGAATTAGCATAAACAGTGAATTCTTAGTTGCTCCTGTTTCCTCTGGTTCTTTCATCTTGAATATTAGCTAAGGGATTCTTAATTGCTCCTTAGCAGTAATCATCCATTTTCCCTCTGTCAACATGATGAAGGATTCTTAGTTGCCCTTCAACCATTGACTCCATTCCATCTGATTCCAGCCTATAAATTGTTCCATTCTCTAGTACCTTGCTCTGTGATAAATCCTTTGGTAAGAAACCTAACCCAGGAAGCCATCCCTCTTTGACTCCATCATGCCTAATGGATTGAAATGTTTCAGTTTTACCTCACTGTACTATTGAGTCCCCCTCCTTCCAACCAAACTCAAAACAAAACCCTTGTACTTCATAACTAGCCTAATATACCACAAAACAAAGCTAAATTATAAAGAGAGAGCCCTCTCTGGATACAGATTGGCTAGAATATGTGTCTAAAAGATTGGTCTGTGGTTACCTCGGCCGTATTCCCTTTCCTACAACTGTTGGGAACAACCTGAGTGATAACAGACATAAAGACAATATTCAAGAATCACTCTAAGGATGCTAGAAAAAAGGGTATGTCTAGCCAAGGATTGGTTAGTTCATCTCCCTCTGCATCAACCATCAAACATGAGGTAGGAAGTATGTTGGAGGAATTCAAGAGTGAAATGTTACATACATTTTCCTTACAGATGGATACTATGCAGATCAAAAGGAGGCAAGAGGAAGCAGAAAGAGCACTATCTATCTTTTTCCCTAGATGCACCAAGAGACACCCTAGAAATGAGTGCCCACTGAATGTTATAGAAGTTCAATTTGTCTTTGAAGAAAACCATGCAACAAACAAATGTCCCTTTGTGCCAGGCCTAAAATCTATATACCAAGGGGCATAAGATGGTTCATAGAAACACTGATTCATTAACCAAAGGAGGGCCCCAAGGCCCTCGACCATATCAACAGGGTATGCAAGGTGCACATTATCCCCCTTACAATCCAAATCAAAATGCACCTTTCCATCCTTGGTACCATTCCCCTCATCCATCATGGCCTATCCCCTCTCCTTGGACTTATGTTCCTCAACATCCTCGTCAACCTATCAACCCTCCTTTCCAACCATATCCTCCTCAATCTCCTGAATGGGGAAACTCCTCACAGGGGTGGAGGCCTCAAACAACCCAACCTCTTACTTTAATGCCTCCACCACAACCTCAACCACAAATTCCTCACCATAACCCACCTAAGAAGCCTCAACTACCTGCTCAACCCAATTTGAACCCGAACAATAAACAGGCACAACAGGTGTACAGTGGGGAGACATCTTATCCTACTTATGCTATGGAAATCCAAGAGATCAACCTACGGTTTGGGTAGGTACTTCCAAATGATCACTCACCTTCTCCACTTGAAGAGCTTGAAGAAGAGAAAGAAGAAATTTTCCCTCAAGCCAATGTACCTCCTTACCTTGAGAGGTTGATCCAACCTAAACAACACACCCCAGAAGAGGCTGAACTTCTATGAGAATTGAAAAATTTGTGTGTGAAAATACCCCTTCTATAGGCGATCAAAGATGTCCCCATTTACAACAAGGTTATCAAGGAAGAGTGCTTGAAAAGGCTTAGAAGAAGAAGAAGATACCCCTAGTATCAATGTTATTGGGTAGCCGCATGATCTAATTCTAGGGAGGGTGATATCCCCAAAGTATTTGGACCTTGGTAGCCGAATAATGGATGTGCACATAGATAACATTATGGTCCCTAATACCTTGATTGACCTTGGGGCTGCAATCAATGTGATGACCAATGAGACCATACTCAATCTAAACCTCCAAGGGGCCTTGAGGAAGACCACTACAGTAATGCAATTTGCAAACATATCCTAGTAGCTCCTAAGGGAATTATTGAGGATGTTATGGTCTCCATTGACTCTTGGGAGTAACCCACTGATTTCCTTGTCCGCCTAGTGGGGTACTCCCTCTATAAAAATCAAGAATGGCCATCTATAAAAAGTTCTTTTGTTGTACCCTCCTGCTCAACCTTCTATTGAGCGTGACTTTCCCCTGTGGTTAGAGGATGAGGAAGAGGAATAATTTCATCAAGCATCCCTCTACCTAGTTTTCACACTAGACATTGTTATGGGGGGAGGCAGCTGGATGAAGATGACCTTATCGAACATATCTTAGAGAATAAACCTCCCACTCCCATGAAAGTTGATGAATGGATGAAGGAATCCAAGATTAACCCTCGGAATGATTTGTGCTCTGTTGACCCTAACCTAGAACATGCTAGGGTTGTAGAGATTAGCCCATCCAAAAATCTAAAGATCAACCCGTCTCTCTTAGTTGAGGAGGAAGAACAATTATGTAGTGTGTTGAGGCAACACCTGGATGCTTTTGCTTGGGACTATAAATAGATGAAAGGTGTGCATCCCTTATTTTGTACTCATCATATCTACATCAAAGAGGGATGCATGCATGCGTGTGAACCCCAGATAAGGATGATCCAAACTCTTAAGGACATTGTGAAAGAGGAACTACAAAATCTACTGGATGCAAGGTTCATATACCCCATTTCAGATAGCAAGTGGCTGTTGCCCATCGTTATAGTCCCCAAGAAAAATGGGAAGTGGAGGATTTGTGTTGATTATTGAGAACTTAACAAGGCTGCAAAAAAGGACCACTTCCCTTTGCCTTTTATTGACCAAGTCCTGGATGGCCTTGCAGGGAAGAGATTATTTTCCTTCCTAGATGGGTTTAGTGGGTATAACCAAATGCAGATCAACCTTGAGGACCAAGAGAAGATTACATTCACATGTTCTTGGGGTACCTTTTCCTATAGGGTCCTTCCATTCGGTTTGTGTAATGCCCCTACTACCTTCCAGAGGGCAATTTTGAGTATCTTTGCTGACCTTGTTCATGGAACTGTTGAGATATACATGGATGGCTTCACTCGTTATGGTTGTGACTTCCAAGAAGCTCTTTCTAACCTGTGTAAAGCCTTCAAGAAATGCATTGATAGGAATCTTTCATTAAGTCCCGAAAAATGTGAATTTTTGATGAATTCAAGGGTTGTCCTGGGCTATTCCATATCCAAGGAAGGAATACCAGTCGACCCCAACAAAAATGCCATCATTAAAAAGGTCCAAATACCTCAAAAGCAAAGAGATGTCAGGAGCTTCCTTGGATTGGATGGGTATTATAGAAGGTTCATTAAAGACTTCATTAAATTGGCTTCACCCTTGTTTGGACTATTGGCTAAAGATTTAGACATTTGTTGGATAGACAAATGTCAAGAGGCCTTTGAAGTGCTAAAAAAAAATATGACAACTGAACCCATCCTTAGGGGTCCCAATTGGGAATTACCTTTCCATATACACAGAGATGCATCAGATAAAGTTGTAGGGGAAACCTTAGGACAAGTGGAATATAAATTTCCCTATGCTGTCTATTCACCAGTAAGAATCTTTCTAAAGCTGAGCTAAAATATACAGTCACTGAGAAAGAACTCCTAGTTGTGGTACACTCTTTGAACAAGTTTAGGTACTATATCATTGGATATCAAACTTTTATCCACACCGATCATGCAACCATTAAGTATTTAGTGAATAAGCCTGATGTCTATGCTAGCATAATTAGATGGTTGTTATTATTGCAACAATTTGATTTGACTATTATTGACAAACCAGGGAAAGAGAATGTGGTTGTAGATTTCTTGTCAAGACTAACCTTGCGTGTAGAGAATGAGGAGATGGTAGATGATCAACTCCCATATGAACATCTCTTTTCCATCTCGGTGCTATCTCCTTGGTTTGTTGATATTTCAAACTACTTGGTTGCTGGGAGGTGCCCTCCTAATCTATCCTCCCAGGAGAAAAGCAAGATTATTAGGAAAAGTGCCCCATTCACTTGGATTAGGGGAAATATTTTCAAGTTGGTGCCAAATCCGATTTGAAGAATATATGTGAGGGAAGAGGAGTTCTTTGACATCCTCTTAGCATGCCATGATGAACCATTTGGAGGCCAATTTGTTGCTAAGAGAACAACCTTCAAATCTATACAAGTTGGTTACTACCAACCCACTCTAAATCAAGATGCAAGAAGGTACACCACCAGGTGTGACCAGTGCCAAAGGATGGGTAAGCCCACACCTAAGGATGAAATTCTCTTACAACCTCAAGCAACTCTAGAGCCATTTGAGAAATGGGGGATGGAATTCATTGGGCCCATTGACCCCCCATCTAGACAAAATAAGTATATCATTGTGTGCACTGATTACTTCACTAAATAGGCTGAAAAAAAGGCAGTCAAGGTAGAAACTGAGTAGAAGGTGGCTGAGTTTCCAAGGGAGAATATTTTCTTCAAGTTTGGATTTCCTAGGGAATTGTTCACTGATCAAGGGACAAAATTCACCTGAAATATGATCGAAGACATCGCAACACCACATCAAGCACAAGACATCCACTGGCTATCATGCTCAAGAAAATGGGAAAGTGGAGGTCACAAATAGAGCCTTGGAGAACATTCTGACCAAGGTTTCTAGCAGCAACATAAAGGATTATGTAGAAAAACTTATAGAAGTCGCTTGGGCCTACAATACCACTTGGAAATACCACCATTGGATTTACCCCATTTGAATTAGTATATGGGAAGAAGGCTTGACTGAACATTGAATTTGAATACAATACCCTAAGGATGGAAGATTAGTTAGACTTAAACCTCACTGCAACACAACAATAGAGGTTTCTCCAACTCAATGGTTTAGATGAATTAAGATTGCAAGCTATCCTACACACTAAGGTAGTCCAACTATAGAGGAAGATTTGGCATGAAAAACACATCAGGGAGAGAGATTTTCAAGAGGTGATTGCACCCTTCTGTATGATTCAAGATTCAAGGATTTCAAAGGAAAATTAATGACAAGATGGTTGGGATCATACCTAGTGGAAAAATGTCATGAGAATGGGTCTATCCAAATCAGAACAATTGATGAGGAAGGTATCCCCTTGTTTGTTAATGATTACAGGTTGAAGTTGCACAAGAGACCTCTATCCAAAGAAGAGTTTATTATTTCAATTAGAAAGGAGTTGAATGTGATGGGGAGGCTCACAAACCTCCATCTACCAAGCTTTGGAAAAATAGAAAAAAGAAAAAGAAATAAAGGGTCTAGATGAAAAGCTCCATGAGGCATCTAAGGCCAACTCTAGGGTTGAAATCCTCTATGAGCCAACCTAAGAGCAAAAAAGAAGAAAAAAGAAGAGAAATAATATGAAAAGAAACCTCTCTAGAGGCAGTCTACATGTCTCACAAAAAAAATAAAGAAATAAAAAGAAGAAGAAATAAAATACAAGGAGGAGCCCTTACAGAAATTATGCTAACATTTTTCTTCTACAGGACTCTAAACAGTCAAGGAAGCAGAAGTTGAAGTAACATAGCCCACAGTCCATTTCTCCACCCCCCTAGCCCAACCATTGCATTATCATCATCATTCATCCACCTATCTACCTCTCTCCATCACTTAGCAAGCGACTGCACCCAATTTTTCCTCAACCATGCAATGTTACAAGATTGTCTTGAAATGATACAGGACTATCCTGAACTGCTACAGGAATGTCTTGAATTGCTACAAGGTCAACTCGAAATGCTACAAGATTGAGATCCACCTAGAAAATGGACCAAAAGTCAACTTTTTCTTTAGGAAAATGTCAGGAGGGGTCCACTCAACTTTCTTCACCTCTCCTCCACTCCATTCATCTAATTCCATCCTCAATATTCCACCTTTGACCATGAAAAAAAATAGAAAATGACTTTGTTGTCACTCTTTTTCACACTTTCACCACCATCATAAGATTCCGTGACTTTCCTTAGGCTCATCATGGTTTATCAAAGGCCCTGCATGCGGTAAGAGGTTTTGGGGAAGAATTATTTGACAAATACAGGAAAGAGATCACTCATGTAGTAGCCCGCACAGATCCAACCAAATCATGAGGAAAGGATTGTTGCAACTGCAAAATGAAGAATTGGCCACCCTAAGGTACCAAGAAGTCATTACTGAGGCTTAAAGAAGTCACACCATCCTCAAGGAGCAATTGCAAGGTCATCAATCCACTCCATGAAACAGATCAAACACTGGAAAATACCTGCATAAAAGGGAGATTGTTTCAGTTGGATACATCATCACATTGTTTTGATTAATAAGGACTTTTGCACAAGCAAGAAAATGGATGAAAACACCTCCATAGGATATTTGATTGACCATCAGTACAATAACAACATGCATGCATCTCCAACAACTCGACATCATAGGTAGGCTCATGTATGACACCCTTCACCTCTTCCCTATGCGCATAATAGTAAAAAACATGTTTAATGAGAGAGAATAGAGTTTTTAGGGGCTAGAGATGGCCAGTAAACTTGGGCACCTTCTATTAGTAAAATTTAGTCTACTTAACGATCCACGCATCGTGGAAAAGTCAAAGAAGGGGGAGTGATAATTATGAGGAGTGGGGACAATGACTAAAAGAGGAAATACGGGCAAAGCCCAAGCCACCAAGCGCACTAAGCCACTACCACAAAAAGAGTAAAAGGAAAAGGTTCGATTTCACTCATACCAAAGCTCATTCCTAAAAATAGTTAGAAGAGCCCACCAAAAAAATCAGAGGTCGAGCTATATGCTACTAGAGGCCGCCTAAGGTGCAACAGAAGAGTCACATAATTAGTAATATTCCTCTAGTGGGTGGCTCTACTGACACATCTGTCAACATCGATACTAATCTTCTGAAGGCCTCCTCACTTTTAGGGTGTTTCCTGCTTCCGTCTCTCAAGGTTCCACTGATCGTTTCAAAGGTTTCCATTGTTTTTAATGGCCCTACCAATCCTTGGATCCTCTTAAACCCTTCTACCATTGATTCTTTTGGAGACCAGATGCCCCTCTCACCTGCCAAGTTATCTTATCAAGCTATTCATATAGTGCTTGAGTCTCTGTCTTCCTTGGTTCAGACTAACATACCACCCATTCTACCACCACAACTCCCTCTATTAGCTTCCTCGACGATGTCTTTCCTTCTAACGAGGCTATCATGGAAGTCATGTCTTTAGACAAACCACCTTGGGATGAATTTCACCATCATGAATTGATGTCTCTTCAAACTGAATTGGGCACTTATCCTTTACAAATCTGGTTTATTGATCACCCTGAGATTGTACCCTCCCCTTTTACAACTATTCATGAGATCAACGTGGAAGGACACTTAGGGAACTTATCCAAAATGATGCTTATCGACATCTCAATCAAGACAGGTGTCATGGAAAACATATAGATTGGAGAAAACTGCACTCCCGAGGAGATCACCAGCTTCACCTATCTCTTCAAAGAGTTTTGAGACCTCTTTGCTTGGTCTTACAAGGAAATTCCTGGCATGGACACTTCTATTTTTGAGCATGAGATCAAGACTTATGTTGGAGCCAAGCCCATTCGATAATAACAAGAACATAGAGGAGGTGTTATAGGATTGAACTAAGGGGAGAAAAGGAAACCAAAACACCAAGAATTTTCCTCAAACCCCCATGAACATGAAGGAGTTATCCTAAAAAAGGGTAAATGGCATCCTCCCTCCTCACTTTCCATACAATTGCATAAAGAATTCTTCTTGCTACAAGAATCCTATAGAAAACCCTTGTAAGAGTCAATTCCTTTGAAAAATTCATTTTCTCACATTAGAAAGGCAAGGCGAGAGCAGAGGGAGTTTTTCAATAAAGTAAAAGGGCATCATATTTCTTCTTCTCTCACCAAAAAAAAGCATCAACCACCCTATCTCTACCCCTGCACCCTAGACTACTCAGAGAAAAAATTTGAACAATTCCCTTCGAATAATTCAAGGAAGGAGCCGTAGGAGCCATGGGAGGAGGCTTCAATTGAAGGGAGCCCTCAGACACTAAAATAATCCATCATTAATATCTTGTTAGAGACATTTTTCTATGAAATCAATGGATGTGGTTCTTTGAGTAGTTAAAGGGGTATGATGGTGAAGTAGCCTATGAGTTTTCCATGGCCCTCAATTCTCAAGGAGAAGACATTGCTATCACTGTTGTTAGGGGAATTTCCATCCATTTTAACATAGAACTCATCAACAGAGTGACCACCATACCCATTGGAGTTTGATGGGGAAAAGAGTATAAGTCAATAAATGTCACAACGAAGAAAATATTCTTCCTCCATAAAGAGAAGCCTGTTGAAGACAAAAACGAAGAGAGAAGAGAGAGCATCCCTTACCCTTGGGATGAAGTAGCCTATCACATCCTCAAGTACATATCTTGTGAGGGGAGGTTGAGTATTGTGTATGCCTATCAATTTAGGCTACTCTATGAGCTAAGGTTCCAAACAAAGTTACCAAGTCCAAATAGGCTCAGTGTTCCACATTTCCTCTTATAGTCCATCATTGAAATGAGTTAGAAAGTGAGGGAAGTGAAGCACCAACACATTTCCCATCATGGCCTCATCAAGATCATTGTCATGAATGCCTTAAGCCATGTCAAGAACCCTGTGCTTGGGATGACTTTGTGGACATGGATAGGGAGACCTTCATTGAGACACAAGCTCTTACCTCAATGTAGCAAGAAGAGACACCAAAATCTAGTGCTAGAGGTAGGAAAGAAGGGGGAGAGGAGGGAGAAGAGAAAAATGGAAGATAAAAGATAGAGAACGCAGAAGGAGGAGAACAAAAAACGAGAGAAGAGACCGCTAAGGAGACCTATAGATCTAAAAAGGTTAGAAAATAGGGGAAACAAATAATCCTCTCACCAGGGAACACAAAACAAGAGGTGGCTACTACCATGGCCACACTTAGCACCCTTGTCAAGTCCAATATATGGTAACCTAATCAAGGCCCCTTGAACTTTAATAAGAGAAAGAGAACCGACATAAAACGAGGGAAACCTCAACCTCCTTCAACTATTCCAATCAAAATTGATGAACCAGCTAACCAAAGAGGAGAATTGGAACCTGGTGAAGGGAAAATTGAGGAGGTCACCTGCCCTAAAGTCAAGGGTAAACAACCTTTTCCACCAATAAGGAGGCCCACCACTAGAGAAATCACATCTAAGAAGCTCAAAGCACAAGCTAGCAAACTACAAGAGAAGGCATGGGAACGAAAAGAGAAAATATAATGGCTATAGACAAAAATAGGATTACTGCATGTTAATTTTATGTATGTTCTATGCTAAATCAATTTATCTAAATTTTCATAGTTAGCAATCACATCAGCATTAAAATAAACTACAGATAGAACATAAATATAAATCACAGAAGACAAGCCAAGACAAGAGGACACAAGATGTGGCGCGAGCCAGAGACAAACCCCACAATGTGTGGGGAAACCCTTGATCAATTCTTCTTTTATGTTCTTCAAAGTTCAGCAGAGAAAGAGAGAGAGAGATAGTACATTTACAACAAAAGTCAACATTTGACTTATCTAGATCATTTCGTATAATGATGAGATCAGTTGAAGACATTCTGCTTCAACTGATTCTCAAGGTGACGGCTTCACCTATCATAGTGCTGCATCTTGATCCACTAGCTGCACCACTGCATATGCACTAATCATGATTATCATCATGTCATACATTGTGCTGCTGCCCAAGCTCCATGTATTATGTCATACA
>APFE030681100.1:164492-211771 GCA_000404065.3 Pinus taeda
TGACACTGACTTCGGTTCGGTTGTTACTGGTCTGGGACCAGTAACAATCGAACCGAAGTCAGTGTCATAGAATGTACCACTCCTACCACTGGTCCCAGACCATTATCATTGATTCCAGATCAATGGAGGTCATCCTAGTGTAGGGAGTATGGTATATACAACGATGCGTCCATCGGTACTACTATGGTCCCTAACTTCATATCCCTGCTCATTGATCAGATGAGAGGTACTTCCCACGAGTCCCAGACTGCATGGGTGGGATGCCTCGACAGGAGAACTAATCAATCTGTCCTCATAGAAGAACACATCAATCCTGCTACAATCGCCATGGAGAACACACCAATCCAGGCCTCATAGGAGAACACATCAATCCTGCTACAAATGCCATGGAGAACACATCAATCTAGGCCTCACAGGAGAACACATCAATCTTGCTACAATCGCCATGGAGAACACATCAATCCAGGCCTCACAGGAGAACACATCAATCCTGCTACAATTGCCATGGAGAACACATCAATCCTGCTACAATCGCCATGGAGAACACATCAATCTAGGCCTCATAGGAGTACACATCAATCTTGTTCCACAAGAGAGCAAATCATCTTGTCCCACAAGAGATCAAATCATCTTGTTCCAGTGCGCACCACTATGGGAGTGTGAGTCACCATGTGGTCATATGTTGCTCCAATAGGAACTGCAAGCCCCCAGAGTTCCCAGAACTCAATGTATGCAACATGCAAGACCATTTTACAAAGGTCTCTTGATGACTCCAAGTCGTTTGGGAAAATCACAAATTTGATCTTTCCCTGGGGCTCTGACAAAGTGTAGCGACCTGTACATCATCTTAATGCGATGGAGCCTCCTTTCTCATCGACTTATCATATCCCAGATGATGTCTACTTGCTAGAGCAATCGATGAATATGGGATTCCTCAATAATCGAATCCCACCTCTGGTTGTTACAGAGAATCACAGTGGTATGTGATCAAACAGCTCACTGAAGAGCTTCCCCAACCAGGCAACTTCATATGAGATCATAGTCATAGATATGTATCCGGTGTCGGCGGTGCTTATGGCAACTGACTTCTACTTCCTGCTCATCCATTATATCAAAGTAGACTCCAAAGAGAAACAACACTAAGAAGTGCTCCAGTGATCCTCCACACTACCTGCCTAATCAGCATTCGAATGCAATTTCATATTTTCGGCAGTGTATCTCAATCCATGAGAGATTGTGTCCTGAAGACATCTTAGAAGATTATTGGCAACAATCTAGTGAGGCTCAACCAAATATGAGCTCCCCGTGCTAACTACAAAACACATGTCTAGACGGAAGTTCACCAAGAACTTTCCTAAGTCTGGTCCAACATTATTACTATATAACTTCCTCGAGGTAGTCACAGGCTTGTAGTTTATCATTTTGCATCTAGAATCCAACTCCCTCTTACTTCTGCAAGTGACAGGGTTTGCATAGGTCGTCCTTATAAGGTGCTGGTATGAGAGGTCTATCATCCACAACCTTCAGCTGGTTTGATTTGTTTCACTTCTCTTGAATCTCAACTTTATCAAACAATTAATGGTCCTCTCATACTATGCCCTGGGTGTTTTGCTTCAAGGCATAGAGGGCTTTCTTCCACCTGTATACATGAGATTCCCATTCATGAATCTCAAACTCCACGGGTTGTTTCAAACCTGTGGACCTGCTACATGAGGGGAATGGTCCCCTTGTAAGACTTTCCCTCGGTACATCTTAGACATGTACTTTCATGCCCTTTTTGAATTCAGGCTTCCTTGTCACCATTTGACTCACAGACCTCCGGTGCTATGTGTCAATGGACATGGTCCCCAGTGGACTTCCTGTAACTTAATACATCCTTGAACTCAAAAGCAACTTTGAAAATTCTATTTTCAAACACGTACCTTTCCATCGATGAATGCCACCTTAAAACCTTCGACTTCCATTCCTAGGGTTCCTTGCTTCCTTTGAGAGTTGGCCATGTCCTTGATGACCTGCAGCTCTACCCTTCGGACACTCCTTCACATAAGGGATGAACTCATAACCAAGAAATCTACCTTTCCTTCCACCCTTAGATCGGAACTTCTCAATGAAGTGATCTTTAGGTATGCCATTAGAAGTTCTGCTGCACCATTCTGATAATATGCTCTTCTTTGACTTTAGCCTAAGTGAATTGTGAAGAAACCATTGATCCTTTTGTCTTGTCCCAACTGTCTTTGGTGATTTCTCTTTCACTCTTGCTTGGGCATTGTCTTCACCTCAGCTCTGATACCATGTTAATTTTATATAATGTTCTATCCTAAAGCAATTTATTTAAATTTTCACAGTTAGCAATCACATCAACATTATGATAAACTACAGATAGAACATAAATATAAATAGCAGAAGACAAGCCAAGACAAGAGGACACAAGATGTGGCACGAGCCAGGGACAAACCCCACAATGTGTGGGGAAACCCTTGATCAATTCTTCTTTTATATTATTTAAAGTTCAGCAGAGAAAGAGAGAGAGAGAGAGAGAGATAGTACATTTACAACAGAAGTCAACACTTGACTTATCTAGATCAGTTCGTATAATGATGAGATCGGTTGAAGACATTCTGCTTCAACTGATTCTCAAGGTGATGGCTTCACCTATCGTAGTGCTGCATCTTGATCCACCAGCTGCACCACTGCATATGCACTAATCATGATTATGATCATGTCATACATCGTGCTGCTGCCCAAGCTCCATGTATTATGTCATACATCATACTGCCTTTACTATCCTTCTATATATCAGCCTTAGCTGCTTGCTATGGCTTGCAGCCTAGCAAAGCAACTAGGATATCCTCCACGCAGTCCCATTATTTGCTCATCACTGTTTATATGACCAACGATCTTCATAACCATGTTGGACTGCAGTTATGACTGAAGTAGATTATATATATTATATGACTTCTCTCATAATATATATGACTGTTCCATACATCATGAAGCGTATATACATATGATTGTGTCTAGGTGATTGTGTTTCATACATCGTATGATGACTGTGTTCCATACACTATTGTGTCCCATGATTGCTGTGTCCATATATCATATGACCTGTGAGGTATATCACCATGACTACCCAGCATATCATGACTGTCCAACGTTTCAATATATCATTATGAGACCTGCGTGGTATATCTCTATGTGGATAGCATATATATATTGCATATAGTTTCCAAATCTACACTGCTAGATCTTAGATTACACATGGCTTCATCGTTTCTGTCCTACGTATATTTGTTGCGTTAGGGTATCACTTAATTGTTTCCATACGTCATGAATATGATGGGCTATATGATTGCGTTATATATTTGCATTCCATATATATGACAATCTAGCGTGAAGTGGATATTTACGTCCCATAATATGACTGCGTCTTGACTGTCTACTGTTTCAGCGTTCCATACGGTCTAGCGTGAAGCGAAAATATATATTGCGTTCATCATAATCCTGACTGTCTGCTGTTATATGGTATAGAGTGAAGTGGATGGATATATATATATATATTATATATATTATATATTATATTCTATATATAATATATATATATATTATTTATATATAATATATATATAGATAGATAGATATATATATATATATATATTGCGTTCACCATAAACAACGTGAAGCAGATACATATATTGCGTTCACCATAATCCTGACTGTCTGCTGTTCCAACGTTCCATATGGTCTAGTGTGAAGCAGATATATATATTGTGTTCACCATAACTGCGTTTCACCATAAATGTCATGGCTGCCCAGATTACATGCTACCTGTTACGTAGGTTCCTTCTTGGAATGCGTTATGAGATCTAGCCTTCTTGTTGTTGCGTATTGGGTGACATCTTCTAGGGTTTCTTCCATAGCAGTGCCTAGATCTAAGTCATTATGCTACTACGGCTAGGGCATCATAGCAACTACTCTTAGCGTTTTCTCCATCTCCAAAAACCCAAATGTGGAGAGGAGATCACATGAAGAGTGTTTAAATGACTTCAAATCCTCTTCTATTTATACCAAAACGTATAGGTTGAATAGACATGATGTTTGGGCTTCTACATAAGTTGTTGGTTGGCTAGATATAAATCCATAATCAAAATAAATTCATATCTCCATAAATACTTATTGGAATTGGATGATCTTTAGATCAATCCTACACCTCTCGATGAGAGGGATCCAATAAAAATATCAGTTGCCATAAATAAGCTGACCCACATGGAATTTGGCCCTAGTTTCCAATTTAACACTGCAGGAAGGAACCAATCTGCTACAAGAGAAACATGGAGTGCTACAAGAAAGGGAAGCCACATAAGAAAGGGAAGAAGAAGGTCTCAAAGAACTCCAGGAGCCTAAACCATAACCTAACCTTGAATCCTTCTACAAATTTGTTGAGGGAGGTAGGATTATACCCGATAAATTTGAAGTCCCCCTCTTATTCGAATTGGAAAGGGAGAGGGCAAAAACTCATATATGGATGCATATTTCAAAATCAAAGAAATTAGAGGACATGGATCCTATGGAGGAGAAATTGGAACAAATGGGCAAAGAAATGGCTGACCTAAGATTGAGGGAGTCAAGCATGAGAGAACAACTGCAATTAGAAAATCAGAGACTAAGGGAGTAGTTGCAGGAAAAGGAGGCACAACTTGCCACCATGGCAAGTTTGTCCATGGAATCCATATAATGCATACAACCATCCAAGTCCTATGCTATCTTCTTCATGGAGCAGCAGTTGCAATTCTAGATAAATACTAGCACAATATGGCTCTCTACCATTCAAAGATTACAAGAAGTTTGTTAATTTTTGTGAGAAGGTAAGTAATGAGGATAAAACCAAAATGGCTGAGCTCTATATGCACAATGTGATCCTCACAGACATGAAATTGTGGGATCCAAACTCAATATTGGGGGACATGCAACTGATGGCCCTATCCTCTTGGTTGACCCAAGAAGAAACAAGGGCTGAAAAAGTGAAGAGGGCAATGAACAAAGAGGAAAGTGAACCTTTGTACATCAAAGTAGAGTTAGTGAGCCCCAAGGTTGTCATCAATAACCACAACCATCTCCACTGATCCCAAATTGGATCCTCGGTACATGGCAATAGAAGAACAAGATATCCTCCATTTTGGGGACACCTTTAGGTTGTTGGGGGCTGAGAGCTTGCATGCTTTCTAGAGGATATGGCATGCTTTACCTTACAGTTTGCAAATAAGAGAATATCACCCTCCTGAAAGACTAAGGAATGCCATGAAGAAAAACCCACTTTACAAAAGGATCATTCAAAGATTAAAGATTAATTGAAAGGGTCTCAAACTGAGTGCTCCCTTGCTATTGGGCCTACAGGATAGAATAGACCAGGTAGAAGAAAGAAAAGAGTGGACATACATAAAAGTAACTGCAGGTTTCTATCCATAGGAAGGGACAACATCTGAGGTGCCTAGGGATTTCGGATAGGCCACCAGGGCCATGAATGAACTTCATATCAATGAGTGAGTTTCTTAGAGGGTGAGCAACACATTAAGCAGGGGGGTGAATATTGGTCCCATCAATAGGTATATTTTGAGGCCCATTGTGCTATCCTCCATCCCTTAAACTCTTTTTTTCTCACATTAATTTACATTTTGTAGCCATAATGTGCTTAGTAGGAAGAATAAAGGGTGCTTGTCATATTTCATGGCCTAATGTGGTTAATATGTAGGGAAAAGAAGCATTTTTTGAGATATTTACTATGTAGGGGCACATTGGAGGCATCTAGAGAGAATATAGTAAGCTTGCCCACTACATTAACTCTCCAACTTGAATTGAGTCCCAATATTCCTCACCAACAACTCGAAGTCCACTAGCAGCCGAGGAACTCAAGTGCATGTGAAGATCCAGGGGAACCAAATCCACCAATTTCAAGATTTTGGAGGGAAGCAATCCTCCTCTCAAGGTATTTATCCCTCAATCACTATTTGTATAAATAAATAAGCCAAAGGGCTCATTAGGATTCAAACTTTTTGAGCTCGGAAGAGCTATTGAAAGCCAAGTACTTGAGACTGTTATCTTCATTTTTAGACTATGTATTTGCACTCTATTTTCTGTTAATGAAAGATCCTTTGTTGATTTGCATCTAAGTTAGCTTAAGAGGGCTGAAACCATTGGTTTAGGGCCCAACCCAGAGGATTTATTCCCTATCATGTATTATTTCCTTGTTCTTGTTCAAGTCATTGTATTTATTTCATTGTTTAAGTAGACATTATATTGCAAAAATTGTAGTTGCAGGTATGATCACCACCTCCCTTGTGGGAAGTGTGGTTGAAAAGTCTACAGCAACAAGCCAAAAACAAGTGTTTATGATTTCTTGGAAATTAGTAGGTTGGATTGAAATTATTTTGCATGCTTGGTTTCTGCACCTTAGGAGTTAGCAACATGATTCGGAAAATATATAGATTTAGATAGAGGAGGAATGACCTGTTGTAGAGTTAATTTAGGAATGAGATTGTTATCTCTACAATTTTTAAGAAAACTTAGATATAATCTTAATTTCTCAAATTCTAATGCGTTGTCCATCATATCCCTTCCATGGTAGGATTTGATGCTGTTAAATAATGAATCCATACAGGTGAATATAGTTTAGATAGAGGAGGAATGACCTGTTGTAGAGTTAATTTAGGAATGAGATTGTTATCTCTACAATTTTTAGATGCATGTTGTAGGATAGAATAGATCTTGAAGAAACAAAATTCAACTCATCCTTTCCACTTTGATAAATTTTACTACAATAATGATTAGTAGATGTATGTTATTGATTGCTAGTATGTAGAGGTTTCTAGTGACTTCCAGGGGTTGGCACACTCATCCACATCCACTTAGGCATCTCCATTCTCCCCCTGGACACCTCATATTGCTCTCAAGCTCTACCACTAAGATCATCTTTTCAAGGCCAGTGAAGGACACCGCGACCATGAACTTTTGTGCGAGATAGGCCTCTAAGGGGCGCTAAGCTTGGCAAAAGACCTCACACATCCTTCATTCATCCTCGTCCACCTTCCTTCACCTTCATAACACCTTATTTTACCTCAGAAATCTCTTGGACCCACTCCTATAGCAAAACAAAGCACACTTGTAGAAAAACAGAGCCTCCTGCATAACCCTGTAGACTCTTGTAGCATTATCTGAATCCAACCAAATTTTCCCTAGGATCTTGAATTTTGCTTTTTTAAGTTGAATAATGGCCCCTAGGATTTGATTCTATGATTAGGGATATTCTAGGGCCACTCCAAACCTATCCTTCCTCCCCTGAAAACACAAAACAACAAGTAGATTAGACTTAGTTTTTTTTTGGATCCCCTAGCCATGTGTTGTAGACTGAATTTCTTCTTCTCAAGCAATTTTAAATTAGATTAATGATTCATGCAAGTAGAACATTAATTTGATTAGTTTGCAAATAGAGTAGCATAATTTATTTCTGCAACTAATGTAGCCTTTTTATTTCTTGTAGTTACAAGTAGCCTCTAAATTTAATGAATGGTACTTTCATTTTTGCTATTAGAATAATGTTCATTTCCTTGAAATTATGATATGTTTTCATAGAAATTCTCTTTGTAGTTAGCTGAAGGAGTGGTCTTTGCATGCCTTTATTTGATCTAATGACTGAGGGTGACATGAGTAGAACTTAACCTACAGTTCATATAACACTGTCACCTCTAAGTTTGTATGAACCCCGTGTTAATAATTTAAGTTGAGAGCCTTGGGAGTTGCAACATCCTTGATACAATAATAGCACTCATCACACATTTGTAGGCAAGCCACTGAGCTCAAAAATACATGATCACACCCAATAATTATTTCTTCTTTTGGTTATGGTTTCTAATTGAACCAATCATGGTTCTTCATGCAACTCTTGACCAAATTGACTTTTCCAACAAGCTCTATGCTAATATAGCTGTAATTAGAACTTGGATCAATTAAAATAGAAACAAATTGGTCATTCAACATACCTTCCATCTCAATGATGGATGCCTAGTAGTCTGCCTGGCTGTTGTTTATGGTCACAAAATTATGGGCAATTTTTTTGAGCTACTTCACCCATTGTGCGAGTTTCTTGGGAATTTTAAACATTTGGTCCAACGTTTTGTTGACGCGGACAATATTTTTTTTCGTTGTTTTCAACACATGAACAACACCTTAGTGGCTCTTAGCCTTCAAGATTAAACTACCATGCTATTGGTTGCTGCACATTGATTTTAACAGTAATATTAGTTTTTTGGTGAAATTGCTTTGCAGGCGCTGGATATCACCTTCCTTATTTTCTAATTTTTTCTTAGTTCAATTCTTCTTATGTCCATCATTGTTCTTTTCTCGCCAGTTACTTTTAACTTATGGCCTACGTTTTTCTTGCTCATAACAATGCTTTAGTTCTGAATAACATTCTTCAGAGTTGGTGGTTCCAGCAGCTCAATTTCATCTCATAATACCATATGCAACCCACTAATGAACCTTTGAATCTTAGCTTTCTCATCCTTGAGATATGGCACATACCTTAATAGTTCTAGGAACTTGGTGAGATATTCATCATATGATAATTCCCCCCATATTGAGTTCATAGAACTCTTTTTCCTTTCCATCATAATAATGCCCAAACAAATATTTCTCTCTAAAGATATTTTCAAACTCTCTCCAAGTCATTTCCTTCTCAAGAATTCCTCCAACATTCTTCAAATATTCCCACCATATGTTTACTTTTCCTTTCAAGGTGAAGGTGTCAATTCTAGCTATCATGTTTTCAGAGTAATCATGAGTTCTGAAAAACTTCCTCATTCCCAACAACCATGCTTTTGCATCCTTTTATTTCTTTAATTCCCCATCAAATATGGGTGGATCAACCTCCTAAATTCCTCTCGCATGTAATCATTTTCCTTACTTCCTAAATGATGATGATGAGAGTGATGGTGGTGCCTCTTGGTAGCATAAATTGATGGTCTACTAGAATGATGTACATGTGTGTTGGTTACTCCTCTTGGGGTGCTTAATGGTACATTTCTTGGCACAATGTATTCACTCTCATGCTTATGCCTCTTGGTAGCATAAATAGATGGTCTACTAGAATGATGTACATGTGTGCTAGTTACTCCTCTTGGGGTGCTCAATGGTACATTTCTTGCCACAATGTCTTCACTCTCATGCCTATGCCTCTTTTTGAATTTTTTACCATCTACCCCATTGGTAGCCTCCTTTGACTCCTAAGGGTTTCCCCTGTCTCTATGACTAGCCCTCATCTCAGATTGCTTTTGTCTCTATAAATTTGAGAGACATTACAAAATGCTTGCATTTATCTTTGTTTTTTCTCTTGAGCTCTTACCAACCTTTCATGTCTTCTTTGAAGCTTCTAACTTCATCCCTTAGGCTTCTCAGAGTATCCAATCAGTCTAAAGAGTGATTCCCTCCCCCTTGGTCAACCAACCTTTCTTCTTCATTGGCCTTGATCTCATAACTTCCATGTCGTGATTAGTCAGAACTGTATTTCACCATTCCATTCCTCATTGCTAATTTATATTTGTTTTAGGATGCTTGTGATGTGCTTTTAATCACACACACTGTTAGATATTTCATGTGATAATTAACAAAAATAATTATGACCATGAACTTGCATTCATGGAGCTTCCATGACTATCTCTGTTGTGACAAAAAAACCATGTTAGCATGCCAATCATATTAAATAAATCATATGCATCAATCATACACCATGCAATCTCACCGTTAGTTCATAATTAATAAACAAACAACAAAATTATGCCCATGATCTCGCTCTTACAAAGATGTTGTTATGGGCTATCTACAACAAACGATCCAAATTAGTACATGGTTATTAGAAAAACAACAAATCACTAATTGTGATATACAAACTTATGAAATTCATAATTTGTTACAATCGTTAATTTTCTCAACCATGAAAACTATTTAGTTTACTGCTGTTTTGATTAGATCATAGAGTGGCTATGCCAATTAGGCTTGCAACAACTAAGTTAGACCAGACTTTAACACCTAAATAGTTATTTAGTTAATTTTCTAAAATCATCCCTTGCTCATGATAGAATGCATCCAGTCTAAGTGTTGAACCTAGATTCTTTGATACCACCTTTAACAATGCCATTCCACTTTCTTACTAGTGGGGTGCCTATTCACTTACCCAACTCCCCAAGTGTAGTTAGAGGAATGGGATAGTATCTGCTTTTTGTCCCTTATTCATTTTAATTATCAATTCTCATGCTTGGGTTTGGATGCATCGACTAAGCTTCTCAATTCACCCTCAAAGCCTTAGGGATTATATATATATATATATATATATATATATATATACAATGACCATAAAATAACCATGTTTTCCCCAAACCTTCACTCTATCTCTCCTTATACCTCTGGGATGACACTTAGGGACACATCATTTTGTTTTCCCCATCTCAATGATCCCTAGGAGTGCTCTTCTATTACATGTTGGGGCCTCGTTTCCAGGCTTATGTGTATGGTGGGGCCACACGACCTCCTCTTCCCTTTGGTCAACCACTCCAAATTTGACTACCATCGCATCTTGTACCAATTCACACCGATTCCCTTGTCCCAATGCCTTCCTTTGTTTCACCTATTAATACTTCTAAGGCCATTCCATTGGGATGAACTATCAAGTGGGGCCACCTCTCTACCAATCGAGGTGCATGCTGTACCAACGCAGCTTGACTTACATCATCCCACATACTTCCTCCCGATGCATACATTCATGCCGCCCTTTGCACCTTTAGGGTGAGACCTCCAGGTCTACATGGACTAGTGGGTCTCACCTCCACACATCACTTCTGATTGATGCACAATCCTGACATTGGGATGACATCCCGGGCTGACTCACCCCGCTCCCCTTTTTATCTGTACTTGCAAGTGTTCTAGGTTTGAATCATTGGGCGGACATGGAAAGTGGGTCCTCCCTACACCAATCATATCGCCTCTCAGGTTACATGGAAGCCAACCTACCCTGACCCCGTGTTATCCTGCAACTACAAGCTTCCTTTTTTCTTAACTTACAAGTGTTGACCCACAAGACGAATTGTCACATGGGCTCCACTTCGATCACCATGAAAGCTTCCTACCTTTAAGCTGTGAGCCCACCTTGCTTGGTGCCCAATCATTCCCGTGCCCTTTTCTCGTGCACTCTCATAAATGGCCTTAGAACTGATCTTCTAGACCAACTTGTTAAGTGGCTCACCTATCAACCAATTGTGTGATTACCAGGATGGCATGTTTGCCAACACATTTCGACTGAAATCATCTATGTCGATCCCTTTTACAATGCAACTAAGAATCAGAGATAGAAGATTTGGGCCATGTCATCTTCCCTTCATCCAATCGTGATAGGGGAAATATGGGTGCGCCAATGCCAAGCTTCTATGGCTAGGGCTCCACTAGATTGAAGGATAAGGTTAGTCAACTACATTTTAAGTTTGTCTCTGCCCTCTTGTGTCGTGGCATTACTTGCATTTTATCTCTGCCCTCTTGTGTCGTGGCATTACTTGCATTTTATCTCTGCCATGACCCGACTAGAGAGAACCTATTAGACCCTGAGTGACTTGCATAATCTTGGTCTCAATGGTCATCACCAAATCTCATGCCCTCTCCGTGCATGTTGCCTTTCACTGGTATCTTCAGCTTTGGATTGACCTCAATGGTTTTTCAACGATGAAGATCTAATCCAAGGTTCAGTACTAATTATGGTGGCTTACTAAAAACCTAATAGCGCTACCCCTCCTGAGCTTAAGCTAAAGCCATTCTAATGAGTTCCTAGCCTTTAGAAATTCCTCGTATTGGGACAGGGAATTCTAGGTATGCCCGCGCTAGTGATTTATTGGTTTCTCTACCAAAGACTTGCAGTGAACTCTTGAAGGGCCTCCACCTTTCTTGCTACACGCCAGGAGCTGCATGCTTATAAGAAATCATGAAAATGACCATATGGTGCCACATAGGGGTTTCAAGGACATTTGGCTATTAGTGGGGATGAACAACCATAAGCATCAGTGCCCCATTTTGAGGGTGCACACTGTTGAAAATGTAAGGATGATAAACCTTTAAAGTAAAGTCATAGGCTATTAAAGCTAAGAGAGGAATTCATCCTTGGCATCAACACATGCCTTAGACGCTGATTCACAGGCTTGTAACAAGTACACACACACACACACATATGCACAAACCTGCCAAACATGTTGTCTTCATTGTAGCTTTTATTCTGTAATAAAAAGGGTTTAGATGTTAATTACTGTAATGGTGAAATTTGGATCTTATGAACCATTCTAATGTCTATAACATGTGTGCATTTTTATTATTTATTATGCCACAATCTGGTTGAGGTCCATAGGGACCCTTTCAATGCTTTTAAAATTTCATAACATATCAACCATTCCTATTATCTAATATATGTTATTAACAACAGTGACATGCATTTTACACAACACATCATTCCAATCCAGAAATTGGAAGGGTTTCCGAGTTGGAAGGAAATTGTGCATTTGGGGCCAGAATTAGTTCAAGAAAATCCTTTTTCTCTCCAGCTGAGAGCCTAATGTAATCATAGAAGAGTGAAATCTCTGTAAAATTCTTCAAATTTGGGGTTTTTGGATAAATGAATGCATTTTGTATCAATTCTAAGGTGACCTCTAGAATTTTCTCCCTAGTGGAAGGAATATAACAATTTTTATCTTTGACGTAGGTGGCCATGAGCCAGGATATGTATTCTAGGAATGGGTATATCATTGAGCTAACTAGGTGATATTGTCCTGACTCAACGACTCGAAAGGAGCCTTCCTTGTCCAAGTGGCAGCCATAGAAGTCAAAACGAAGAGCTGTTAGGTTCATAGTGCAAAAGGAATCGTGAATTCCCCCCTCTGTGTCCATGAAGGGTTCATTGTGGCTCGAGGGTTTTGGTTGTTGTGTTTTCGGGGCTTTCAGTGAGCCCTTCTTTAATTTAAATATGGTGACAATTTTTTGCAAGGACAGGGAGACTATGGATTACCTAGTAAGTGGAGGGAATTAGATGTTGTGGGTGCACAAAGGTCCTTATGATGGTTGAAATTCAGACATATGTAGTTGCGAAAAGGTGGAGCAACAAAACATAAAATATTTTGAAATAAATATATTTAAATGGAAACGGTCGATTCGAAGAGGTTTATAGGTGGGAAAAGGAAGAGGTGACGTGGGAGAGACACGTGGCCGAATTGGATTGGGTGGAGAGCAAGGGAGGAGGGTGTTATTAAATAGTTTCTAGCTTACCTGCCACACTCACTTGATAGTGGTACCTGCTACTGACATGGTCACCATGTTGGCCTAATAGGTGGAATGCTCATATTACCTCCTTAGGCAAGGTGCCTGGGCAAACTTGGAGGCAAGGTTCAACCCCCTCGGAATTCATCACAGCCATCAATTTGGTCGATGCGTCTTGTTGACCTTGACTTTTCGGGGGCAAGTGTTGGCTTAACTGTTGTGCTTGTTACCTCACTAGAGCTTCTCCAGTGTTAGGTTGCTCCGGGGTGGGTGATGATCTTCCCCATAGGTGCCTAATATTTAACCATTTACTTTTGGAAAGTGGGGAGAGGCCCACTGCAACTTAGCCACTCCTGTGTGCTGAAAATAGTGTTTCCTTGCTAGCCCACTCCACGTGACTCATTCCACTCTAGGACCTTCACCTTCTTGGTATGACCCACCTAAGACTTCCGCTCCGCTAAGCTAAAACACAGATGCCCTAGTGCCCTGGACCCCAGAATCCCGACTCTTTTTGAAATGTAATTGGAAATTGTTCTAGGATTCTGGGACTTTCAACCTCTGACTTGTGTCATGGGATTCCTTCCCTTAACAGATTCGGGGAACAAAAGGTTCCTCCTGTCAACATCATTTGACACTCCCTTATCCCCAACCCTCACTAAAGCCCAAATCATTTTAAGATTTAATTAGAAATAGTTACAGGATTCTAGGGTTCTAAGATTTTGACTTTTATAGGCCCAACTTTTACTGCCCATATCTTTTTGATCCAGGAGACCATTTATAGAATTATTTATACCATTGGGAAGATATTCCAGAGCACATTCCATTTGAGTGGGTTCGACATGGTCTTTGAGCTCATCTATTGCCTAAAAATTGGCTCCCAACTCTATTATTCTTTGCACCTTGATTCTTCTTCTATATGAAAAAATAAAGGAAGGATGAGGATGATACAACATCGGCTTCAGTTGGGGACAATGTATTTATTGTGAGGCACAGATAACTTGCTGACTAGTAGTGTTGTACTTGGGCATGGAGTCAAAACTATGTATGTACATATACTCAAAACTGAAAATTAAACAAAACACATTGGTATTTACAATGGATCACCAATATTTACAATGGAGGTGGTAGATGCCTTTAGTGTTGAAAAGAGGTGCTTGAGGTACTGCCCATTTAAAATAATATCAAACACTTCACCATCCATTTATTCCGGTAGGAATGTGTTGTTACCTTTGAATTCAACAATTTTGAATGGTCCAAAACACAAAGGATCAAATTTTCTATGTTTGCCTTTGTCTTCTCTTTTTACATCCCATCTAACCACAAGGTCCTGGCTGGAAAATCTAGTACTTGGCCTTTTTTTTCAAACAGAGCCTTCATCCCATCCCGGTAGTTGATCAGATCCTGAGTCACTTTCTCTCTACTCTCTTGCAATTCAACTAACTGGTTTACCCTCATGGTCAATGGATTAGGCTCCTCTTCTGCATCTTGAATTAATTTAGCCACTAACATAGCCAATTGAATAACGAACAATGCTACAATACCATTTACTATTTCAAATGGTGATTTTCTAGTGGATCTTTTTGTTGTGACTCTCTTTTCCCAAATAGAAAATTTAAGCTGAGAGTCCCAATTTTTCTTATACTTTGCAATAGTTTTCTTTGAAATTCTCACTAAAGTCTTGTTTGATGACTCTGCCAACCATTTCCTCATGGATAATAGGTGGTAGACTGACCAAGTATGACATTATACTTCTAGAAAAAATTAATAATTTTTGCATACTTAAACACTTGGGCATTATCAATCACTATCTTCTTTGGACAACCAAATCTAGCAAAAAAATTTTCTTCCAAAATTTTTATACCCACCAAATCAATTGCAGCTTGGGTAGGAATCGCTTCCACTCACTTTGTAAAATAGTCAATAGCTATCAAAATCCATTTATGCTATCCACTGGAAGGTGGGTGGATTTATCCTATGAAATCCAATCCCTACTGTGTAAAAGGTTCCTCCACAAAAACTAGAATCAATGGGAATGGAGCTAGCTTCTCCTTTTCAACGAAAATATGACATTCCTTACATCCTTTTACTAACCTATAAACATAAATAAACATGGTAGGCTAGTAAAAACCAACCTTCAGGATCTTATCTGTTATAACCTTCCAACTATAATGGCCCCCACAAGCACAACCATGGTATCCATTTATAATCTTAGGAATGCCATCTTCTATTAGGAACACCAACAATACACCAACATGATCCTTCCATTACAACTAACCATTCATGATAACATAATTTTGTGCTTTTATTCTCAAAGCCTTATATTTAGTTTTGTCAAAACCTATTGGATTATGAAGAAATAATAGACAATGGAAAATACTTGTTTACCAATATGAACAAAGATATTTATATCAAATTCTACTATCTTGTTCACTAGATTGGCCCTCCTTACCTACTACATCTAGTCCAAAAGTCTCAGCCAACAAATATATTCCATTTCTTAACAATTTTCCTCTGATAATATCTTGGCTAAACCTTGGCCCTTTATTAATTTAGTTGGCTTGATGTCCATGTCATACTCCTTAATTTTAGCTATCCACTTGCCTCTCTTACCCTAACTGTCTCCTTGTGTGAGAATGTCCTTTAAAATTGTTGTGAGAACATAGGAAATTATCTTAGACTGCAAAATATAAGTCTGAAAATACTTCAAGGCCTTGAACAGAGCATAGGCCTATTTTTTTCACAATGTCATATTTCAATTCTGCATCCCTCAGTAGTTGGAAGAAAAATGCCACTGGTTTTTATTTCTCTTCTTCATTTTTCTGCAATAAGATAGTTGTAACAGTGTTATGGGATGCAAAATAAAAGATCATAAATGGTTTTTGATAATTGGGAATAGCCAAGACTAGAACCTCTCTAAAGGCCCTTTTAATTATAGAAAATGATTCTCTTGCCTCTATAATCCATTTGAACTCTCTGTCCTTTTTTAGCATTTCTGTAATTTCCCTCATAATCTCAACATAGTTGGGCACAAATATCCTCAAGAAGTTTATCCTACCCAAGAAGGCCTGTATCTGCTTTTTATTTCTTGGAAAAGGGACGGTGCTAATTTATTCTACCCTTTTGGGGTAAATTTTCACTCCTTCTCTTGAGACTATACGCCCCAACGCTTTGCCTTCTCTAAGGGAAAATTGATACTTCTTTGGATTCAATGACAACCTAAATTTCTTGAATTTTTCAAATGTTTGTTTCCTCATCAGACTTTGAGAAGACTGTTATGCCATCTAGGTAAATAACCACAAACTAATATTTCCCCCCAAAAAAATCTATATCCATTGTTCCCTGAAAGGTAACACCAACATTCATGAGGCCAAAAGGCATTTTAGCATACCTGAATGTTCCCCAAGGTGTGATGAAGGCTACATTTTTTTGATCCTCAGGATGCACAACAATCTGGCTGTACCTAGAGAACCCATCGATCATGGACAATCTTGATGACCCCATCACCTTTTGCAAAATATAATCCATATTGGGAAAAATGTAATTGTCCTTTAGAGAGGCCCTGTTTAAGTTTTGAAAATACACACAAAATCTAATCTCTCAATTTTTCTTCCTGACAAGGACTAGATTAGCCACCCAATCTGAATATCTCAAAGGTACAATGATCTTGGCCTAAGGCATCCTCCTCACTTCTTTCTCTGTCAGGGGCAGAAGAAGGGGATTGATATGCTTGAGTTTCTATTTGTAAGGTTTGATTCCTTGATTCAGAGGAATTTTATGCTGAATAGTACTAGCATCATAGATTTTCAAATCATCATAGGACCAGGAAAAAACATCAGCATACTCCTTGAACAAGTCCACATACCTCAATTTGTATTCTTCCGAGATTCCTTTGGCTAGCTTAACGAATTTAGGTAGCTGCTCTGTGCCAATGCTGTAATATTTTGTATCTTCCTCATACTCTTTCTTGGTTGGTTTAACGATCACATCATTAGTATCAAACAAATTTTCCAATGGAAATAATCCTTCTGGAATTATGTTTCCCTTTAATTGCAAATATATTTTCCCAACTATAGATTCTTCCCAAGGCACTTGCTGCTCAACTCCTTCAATTTTACCCATATCTTCATCTTCCTGGTCAATCACAAAATTGGAAAATTCTCCTTTCACCTCCATAAACATTTTAATTTGATCTTCATCCTCAAACACCTACCAATATTTTATGTTATCTGATGTTGAAGGTCTGCACCTGACCTGAACTTCATATCTGAGCAAGGAATTTTGTGGTGGATTGAATGTATTGGCTATTGTTGCTAAGGAATTAGCCATTCTGTTTTGCTCTCTAGGAAGAAACTAAATATTAAATGGCAAGAGGAAATTTTCAATGAGATCCAATACTTCATTTCTGTAAGATTTCAACCTTGGGTGCTTGGTTTGGCATTGATTCGTAATTTTTTTTATAATCAGTTCGGAATCCTCAATAACTATCAAACATTCAATTTTCATATCTTTAGCAGCTGGTAGGCCCAACACTAATGCTTCATATTCAACAATGTTATTTGTAGTGTCAAATTCCTTCTTATATGAAAGAGGGATGAGGTTACCTTCAGTGGATATCAACAACACTCTTGCTCCATTTCCTTCCCTAAAGTAGGCTCCATCAAAATATAACTTTCAAATACAACCAACTTTCATTTGCTTATTCCCTTGTGAGGGAATATCCACTTTGGTATCCTCCATAAATTCACCATCCACTTCCAACAACACACATGGAAAATCTTTTTCTTGCCCATGTACTGGAGAATTATTGGGTTTGTCTTCCTTAGTCAAAGTCTTTACAAATTTGGATTCCATGTACACCCTATACTCCTCTCCACCAAACGCTGGAATAGTGGCACATGTGAGATCAAGTTTGATGGATCCTCCAAGTTTCATTCCCCGTGATCTAGAGAGGAGCATACCAAATCTTGTAGGAATGTCTACAACCACAATATCCATACCACACTTTTCACATGGATTTGAGCCAAATTAACCACTAAATCCTTGATCATCTTGAGGCATTTCACTCTTTTGGAATCAAAGGAATACAAGTCCTTATATGGCTTTGTTATCTGCAGGACCAATTGTTCCATGATAGATAGAGGCATTAAATTAAGAGAAGCTCCTTAATCAAGCATACAATTATGTAGCAACAAATCATGAATTATTAATGTAACATAAAAT
Source organism: Pinus taeda (assembly GCA_000404065.3). Taxonomy (NCBI): domain Eukaryota; kingdom Viridiplantae; phylum Streptophyta; class Pinopsida; order Pinales; family Pinaceae; genus Pinus; species Pinus taeda. The sequence continues at coordinate 183,042 of APFE030681100.1, forward strand.
GAAAGGGTGGAAGGGTCCCACTCCTCCACATGTGGGCCAACCATGACTACAAGCCTCTCTTCTTGCAAGTTAAAGCTATATTATGTTGAGGTAACATGAGATGCATCCATGAATTCAAATATTTGCCTCTTATAGGCAAGCTATTTCAGTAAATTAGCCAAATATATAGATATCTTCACCTTCTCTAACTCCTTTTGTAATATGAAAGCACAAACATTCCTATCTAGCTTAACTAGCTGAATTGGTTCTCTATGTACTTGCTGGACTAGAATGGTTTGTATTGGTATTTGCTTTGTATTTGTGGATTCAAGCTTCGAATGAATGGGGTGGGAGATTTCTCCTTTGGTTGGCAGCTCAGGGTTGGCATGCTTTTTCTCCTTATTAGTTTGTTTGGGCATGGCAGGTTGGATAGTTTCTTCATTTTGGTCTTGTATCCGAGACCTTTTCCTAGACCTTAAATCATACTTTCTATGCAATTTTTGCTTGCATGAACTCAAAAAATTGCTTATAGTAAGCATCTATTTCTTGTTCATCCAAAGGAATATTTTGATCATCCTCATCTCCTCCATTTACTTCTGTTTCATTTTCTTCTTTCAAGAGAGTTGAATATTAATCTTCCTGAGCCTCATGAGCATCTTCAATTCCTTCCTCAGGATCATATTCTATAAAAAAAGGAAGTTGTATTTGATCTTGTTGGTCTCTTCTTTCTCTTTTCAACAGTTGCAAAGTAGGTCTCCTATATTGGGGATTAAAGTACATCTCCTATATTTCAAACTGATTCATCTCATCCAATTTTTTTCCCATGAGTATTTCTTGCTTGACTATAGGAGTTGACTTCCTCATTTCCTCTTCTCCTATCACTATGTTCTCTCTTTGCCTTCAACTTCCCTGTAGATGCAAAGTTTTCTTCTACTTCCAGAGCATCAGTTTGGATCTGGTCCAGTGTGAGGGATTTCCTCTCTTTGAGGATAAACACAAAACCTGATTAGAAGGCTCCAATAAATACCACCTTAACTGATGTCCATGGAGGTTTAATTTCTCCAGGAAAATTGTTATACAATTTATTAAATCTTTGGATAAATTTTGTGACATCTTCATTGTGCCTTTTCTTTATTGCATTAAATTCATTTAAGAAGTATTCATGGTCTTTCTTTTCCCCCCATTTTTGCATAAGGTGTTCTCTAATTGCTCCCAAGTGTTGATTGAGTTGTTTTGAAAGCTATTGAACCACTTTCTAGCCTCCCCATCTAAATATTAAACAAATGGCCTCAGGAATATATCTAGATGTTCCACATTCAAGTTTTCTACAAATGCACAAAATATCTCAATATTTTTTGTGGGCTGTGACATCATCTTCCCTAGTGCATCTAGGAAGGATCTTGAGATATTTTCGGGGCATTGCATTCATATGTTTCTATAGATTTAGAGGATCATATTTGTTGACTAAAAGCTAGGGATAACAATGTTTTTCAAATGAGGTCAAAAAATATTTTTTGCAGGGCCTAGTTGAGAGGATGGATGAACAAAACTAGATAAGATTTGGTGTGAAATAAATGTGGGGGTTTCAGATGGACTAGTAATAAGATTATCCGTAACTTATTCAACTTCCAGGAAAGTATGAAATGCAAAAGGATTATAACTGATAAAGATCCCTTCAGACTTAGCTTTTGAAAAGTAAAAGCTAGGCGGGAGAAAATGTTCTTCTGAAAACTCTTAAACTCTGAATGAGGTTTCAAGATATTTTATTACAACTAGTTGAGAGCTGGAAGTTGAGGCTTCAGGGGCTAAAATGGATGGACTTGGAGTCTTTTGGGTCTTTTCTTTCCAGATTCTCCTGGAGATAATTATTTTTGGGTCAAAGAGCATAGGAGTTTTCTGACAATAAGTATTTGAATGAGTATGAGGCCTTTTAAAAGCCAGGGTTACAATGTTAAAACTATGTTAGGAGAGTGGTCTCAACCCACACTTCCTTTAATCATCAGACAAAAATAATGCACAAAAATAATACCCATGGAATTATATTATAATGTTTTTCCTCAACGACGGCACCAGAAGATGTTGTCGCTCCAAGAGACAACCCCCAGGTTGAGGAGAAGGGTTAGTGCCTAGGACATCTTAGTGTGTCTTAGGGATTTATTTTTTCTTCTTAAGGATTAGATACAAACTTATGGAATCTGGTCCAATCACCCTACTAAGAGGAAGATTAAATATACACTTAAACAATATGTCATTCCCAAGGCTTAATATTTAGTTATGGTGCCCAACACACAAAGAGTGTAGTTTTGTTGGTTGTTGTAATATAGGTGAACTAGTAAATACAAGGAGAGAAACCTAGTGCATAGGGTTGGACAAACACAAAACCCTATGCACCAAATTCTCGTAGAATCATGAATAAGATAAAGGAAATGAGGTTCAGAAGCCATGGAGCATGTTTTAAGGCCTTCAATCCCACACATTACAGGTACCATTTGCCATAACATAACAAAGGTAAATCTGTTATTTAAGATCGAATCCAACAATTACAATTACACAATTTATGAGAGGAAATAAACACATATGAAATAATAAATAGATAAGCAATTACATAGTACACATATCGGTACTTGGAATCACCAAAAAATTCTTCATTAATCTTCAAGAACAACATACATCTGATAAGCTCCAGAACTTGAAAGACTTGCAGAAAAACTACAGCCTTTGGGATAGAAATTTGAACCCTTACTAATGAGTTTCTCTTCCCTTTTATAGGGAAAGTCCCAACAAAACAATTACAAGAATACCTTGAAGTGCTACAATTGTCTAGGATACTCAACTGCGTGAGCGTGCTAATGTTCTAGCTATCCTAATTATTACAAAGTAGATTTGATTCCTTCTTGAAAACACAATATTTACAAAATTTGCAAAATGGTAGTGGTATGCCATGATTTCCAAATCAAAAAAATCTTCATTTATGACTTGCTTGATCTCTCAAAGTGGACCCATGCTCCACTACTCAGACTTGTGGTGGGTTAACTAGATGATCACATATTTTCCATAGAAATAGATTTGGTGTGGGAGTGTGAATAAGAGCACTGTAAGCAATTTTTAAATTTGTGAGCTCATAGTAATTTGGCCTGGCCATGAACAAGGTCTTCACCAACCACAACAGTTGGAAGTCGAAGTCTCTCTATAGATAGTTTACTATGGTCCTGCTCTTGAGAGTGGTAGTGTTTTCAGGTGATGAGCCTACCTTGCTCGTGGCCTCAACTAGTAATTTTTCATATTGCTCCCATGATAGCAGATTTCCTTGGAAATCCCAACAGCTAGGTAGCCCTACTCTAGTTCTCTGGTAAGAATTGAATGCTGCAACCAATTTTGCTAGCTCACTCACACATTCTTTAACCGTATCCCTTGCTTACTTTTTCTGGATCTTTTTGGCAAGTTCCATGATCACACTTGTCCTATCAATGATTTCTATTGCCCTCAACTCGTCATCTGACTTCTCATTGAGGTGCTTGATAAATTTCACAGCAATGCTAACATTCTTAACAACCTCCTCCTTGGATGAAATGATAGAGAATTTAATTAGGTGTTCCCATAACTTCTTTATTTCAAAGATAATATCATCCCAAATTAGCTGCGTAGCTTCAACGAGGGACATGTTTCCCTTTAGATTTTTCTACAGTGCTTTGATCTCATCTTGTGACACCTGGTGCTTATTATTAATTTGACCACACTTGCCTGGGTGGACTTGAGTTTTTTCTCCTTAGTTTCCAGCATAAACTTGGTTGTCCAGGTCAATCTGGATCTTCTTAAGCTCACTCTATGACCATTTGTTGGTTTCCCTTTGCCAAAGACTTGCAGTGAACTCTCGAAGGGCCTCCACCTTTCTTGCTACACGCCAGGAGCTCCGTTCTTATAAGAAATCATGAAAATGACCCTATGGTGCCACATAGGGGTTTCAAGGACATTTGGCTATTAGTGGGGATGCACAACCATGAGCATCAATGCCCCATTTTGGGGTGCACACTGCTGAAAATGCAAGGATGAGAAACTTTTAAAGAAAAGTCATAGGCTATTATAGCTAAGAGAGTAATTCATCCTTGGCATTAGCACATGCCTCATAAGCTAATTCATAGGCTTGTAACTAGTACACACACACATGCGCAAACCTGCCAAACATGTTGTCTTCATTGTAACTTTTATTTTGTAATAAAAATGGTTTAGATGCTAATTACTGTAATGGTTAAATTTGGATCTTATGAACCATTCTAATGTCTATAACCTATGTGCATTTTTATTATTTATTATGCCACAATCTGGTTGAGGTCCATAGGGACCCTTTCAATGCTTTTAACATTTCATAGCATATCAACCATTCTTATTATCTAATATATGTTATTAACAACACTGACATGCATTTTACACAACACATCATTCTAATCCAGAAAGTGGAAGGGTTTTCGAGTTGGAAGGAAATTGTGCATTTGGGGCCAGAATTAGTTCAAGAAAATCCTTTTTCTCTATAGCTGAGAGCATAATGTAATCATATAAGAGTGCAATCTGTGTAAAATTCTTCAAATCTGGGGATTTTAGATAAATGAAGGCATTTTGCTTTATCAATTTTAAGGTGACCTCTAGAATTTTCTCCCTAGTGGAAGGAATATAACAATTTTTATCTTTGACGTAGGTGGCTATGAGCCAGGATATGTATTCTAGGAATGGGTATATCGCTGAGCTAACTAGGTGATATAGTACTGACTCAACGACTTGAAAGGGGTCTTCCTTGTCCAAGTGCCGGCCATAGAAGTCAAAACGAAGGCCTAATAGGTTCATAGTGAAAAAGGAATCATGAATTCCCCCCTCTATGTCCATGAAGGGTTCATTGTGGCTCGAGGGTTTTGGTTGTTGTGTTTTCGGGGCTTTCAGTGAGATCTTCTTTAATTTAAGCATGGTGACAATTTTTTGCAAGAACAGGGAGACTATGGATTACCTAGTAAGTGGAGGGAATTAGATGTTGTGGGTGCACAAAGGTCCTTATGATGGTTGAAAGTCAGACATATGTAGTTGCGAATAGGTGGAGCAACAAAACATAAAATAATTTGAAATAAATATATTTAAATGGAAACAACAGATTCAAAGAGGTTTATAGGTGGGAAAAGGAAGAGGTGACGTGGAAGAGACATGTGGCAGAATTGGATTGGGTGGAGAGCAAGGGAGGAGGGTGGTCTTAAATAGTTTCTAGCTTACCTGCCACACTCACCTGATAGTGGTACCCACTATTGACATGGTCGCGACGTTTTCCTGATAGGTGGCAGGATCATATTACTTCCTTAGGCAGGGTGCCTAGGCAGAATTGGAGGCAAGGTTCGACCCCCTTGGAATTCATCACAACCATCAATTTGCTTGATGCGTCTTGTTGACCTTGACTTTCCGGGGGAAAGTGTTGGCTTAAATTTTGTGCTTGTTACCTCACTAGAGCTTCTCCAGTGTTAGGTTGCTCTGGGGTGGGCGATGATCTTACCCATAGGTGCCTAATATTTAACCATTTACATTTGGAAAGTGGGGGGAGGCCCACTGCAACTTAGCCACTCCTGTGCGCTGAAAATATTGTTTGCTTGCTAGCCCACTCCACATGACTCCTTCCAATCTAGGACCTTCACCTTCCTAGTATGACCCACCTAAGACTTCCACTCTGCTAAGCTAGAACGCAGATGCCCTAGTGCCCTGGTCCCCAGAATCCTGACTCTTTTTGAAATGTAATCGGAAATTGTTACGGGATTCTGGGACTTTCGACCTCTGACTTGTGTCATGGGATTCCTTCCCTTAACAGATTCGGGGAACAAAAAGTTCCTTCTGTCACCATCATTTGATACTCCCTTATCCCCTACCCTCTCTGAAGCCCGAATCATTTTAAGATTTAATTAGAAATACTTACAAGATTCTAGGGTTCTAAGATTTTTACTTTTATAGGACCAAATTTCACTGCCTCTATCTTTTGATCCAGGACACCATTTATAGAATTGTTTATAACATTGGAAAGATCTTCCAGAGCACATTCCATTTGAGTGGGTTCGACATGGTCTTTGAGCTCATCTGTTGCCTAAAAAATGGCTCCCAACTCTACTATTCTTTGCACCTTGATTCTTCTTCTATATGAAAAATTAAAGGAAGGATGAAGATGATACAACATTGGCTTCACTTGGGGACAATGTATTTATTGTGAGGCGCTGATAACTTGTTGACTAGTAGCATTGTACTTGGGCATGGAGTCAAAACTATGTATGTAAATATACTCAAAACTGAAAATTAAACAAATCACATTGGTATTTATAATGGATCACCAATATTTACAATGGAGGTGGTAGATGCCTTTAGTGTTGAAAGTAGTGCTTGAGGTACTGCCCATTTACAGGCATATCAAACACTTCACCATCCATTTATTCCAGTAAGAATGTGTTGTTACCTTTGAATTCAACAATTTTGAACGGTCCAAACCACAAAGGATCAAATTTTCTATGTTTGCCTTTGTCTTCTCTTTTTACATCCCATCTAAGCACAAGGTCCTGGCTGGAAAATCTAGTACTTGGCCTTTTTTTCAAACAGAGCCTTCATCCTATCCTGGTACTTGATCAGATTCTGAGTCACTTTCTCTCTGCTCTCCTGCAATTCAACTAACTAGTTTACCCTCCTAGTCAATGGATTAGGCTCCTCTTCTGCATCTTGAATTAATTTAGCCACTAACATAGCCAATTGAATAATGAAAAATGCTGCAATACCATTTACTATTTCAAATGGTGATTTTCCAGTGGATCTTTTTGTTGTGACTCTCTTTTCCCAAATAGAAAATTTAAGCTGAGAGTCCCAATTTTTCTTATACTTTGCAATAGTTTTCTTTGAAATTCTCACTAAAGTCTTGTTTGATGACTCTGCCAACAATTTCCTCATGGATGATAGGTGGTAGAGTGACTAAGTATGACATTATACTTCTGGAAAAAATTAATAAGTTTTGCATACTTAAACACTTGGGCATTATCAATCACTATCTTCTTTGGACAACCAAATCTAGCAAAAATATTTTCTTCCAAAATTTTTATAACCATCAAATCAATTGCAGCTTAGGTAGGAATCACTTCCACTCACTTTGTAAAATAGTCAATAGCTGTCAAAATCCATTTATGCTGTCCATTGGAAGGTGGGTGGATTTATCCTATGAAATCCAATCCCCACTGTGTAAAAGGTTCCTCCACAAAAACTAGAATCAATGGCAATGGAGCTAGCTTCTCCTTTTCAATGAAAATATGACATTCCTTACAACGTTTTACTAACCTATAAACATCAAAAAACACGGTAGGCTAGTAAAAACCAACCTCCAGGATCTTATGTGTTATAACCTTCCAACTATAATGGCCCCCACAAGCGCAACCATGATATCTGTTTATAATCTTAGGAATGCCATCTTCTATTAGGAACACCAACAATACACCAACATGATCCTTCCATTACAACTAACCATTCATGATAACATATTTTTGTGCTTTCATTCTCAAAGCCTTATATTTAGTTTTGTCAAAACCTATTGGATAACGAAGAAATAATAGACAACGGACAATACTTTTTTACCAATCTGAACAAAGCTATTTATATCAAATTCTACTATCTTGTTCACTAGATTGGCTCTCCTTACCTACTACATTTAGTCCAAAAGTCTCAACCAACAAATATATTCCATTTCTTAACGATTTCCCTCTGATAAGATCTTGGCTAAACCTTGGCCCTTTATTAATTTAGTTGGCTTGATGTCCATGTCATACTCCTGAATTTTAGCTATCCACTTGCCTCTCCTACCCTTACTGTCTCCTTGTGTGAGAATGTCCTTTACAATTGTTGTGAGAACATAGGAAATTATCTTAGACTGCAAAATATAAGTCTGAAGATCCTTCAAGGCCTTGACCAGAGCATAGGCCTATTTTTTTCACAATGTCATATTTCAATTCTGCATCCCTCAGTAGTTGGAAGAAAAATGCCACTGGTTTTTATTTCTCTTCTTCATTTTTCTGCAATAAGATAGTTGTAATAGTGTTATGGGATGCAAAATAAAAGACAATAAATGGTTTTTGATAATTGGGAATAGCCAAGACTAGAACCTTTCTAAAGGCCCTTTTAATTATAGCAAATGATTCTCTTGCCTCTATAATCCATTTGAACTCTCTGTACTTTTTTAGCATGTCTGTAATTTCCCTCATAATCTCAACATAGTTGGCACAAATATCCTCAAGAAGTTTATCCTACCCAAGAAGGCCTATATGTCCTTTTTATTTCTTAGCAAAGGGATGGTGCTAATTTATTCTACCCTTTTGGGGTAAATTTTCACTCCTTCTCTTGAGACTATATGCCCCAACGCTTTGCCTTCTCTAAGGGAAAATTGAGACTTCTTTGGATTCAATGACAACCTAAATTTCTTGAATTTTTGAAATGTTTGTTTCCTCATCAAACTTTGAGAAGACTGTTATGCCATCCAGGTAAATAACCACAAACTGATATTTCTCCCCAAAAAAATCTATATCCATTGTTCCCTGAAAGGTAACACCATCAATCATGAGGCCAAAAGGCATTCTAGCATACGTGAATGTTCCCCAAGGTGTGATGAAGGCTGCATTTTTCTGATCCTCAGGATGCACAACAATCTGGCTGTACCTAGAGAACCCATCGATCACGGACAATCTTGATGACCCCATCACCTTTTGCAAAATATAATCCATATTGGGAAAAATGTAATTGTCCTTTAGAGAGGCCCTGTTTAAGTTTTGAAAATGCACACAAAATCTAATCTCTCAATTTTTCTTCATGACAAGGACTAGATTAGCCACCCAGTCTGAATATCTTAAAGGTACAATGATCTTGGCCTAAAGCATCCTCCTCACTTCTTTCTCTATCAGGGGCAGAAGAAGGGGATTGATATGCTTGAGTTTCTATTTGTAAGGTTTGATTCCTGGATTCAGAGGAATTTTATGTTGAATAGTACTAGCATCATAGATTTTCAAATCGTCATAGGACCAGGAAAAAACATCAGCATACTCCTTGAACAAGTCCACATACCTCAATTTGTATTCTTCCGGGATTCCTTTGGCTAGCTTAACGAATTTAGGTAGCTGCTCTGTGCCAATGCTATAATATTTTTTATCTTCCTCATACTCTTTCTTGGTTGGTTTAACGATCACATCATTAGTATCAAACAAATTTTCCAATGGAAATAGTCCTTTTGGAATTATTTTTCCCTTTAATTGCAAATATATTTGCTCAACTATAGATTCTTCCCAACGCACTTGCTGCTCAACTCCAATTTCATCCATATCTTCATCTTCCCGGTCAATCACAAAATTGGAGAATTCTCCTATCACCTCCATAAACATTTTAATCTGATCTTCATCGTCAAACAACTACCAATATTTTACGTTATCTGATATTGAAGGTCTGCACATGAGCTAAACTTCATATCTGAGCAAGGGATTTTGTGGTGGATTGAATGTATTGGCTATTGTTGCTAAGGAATTAGCCATTCTATTTTGCTCTCTAGGAAGAAACTGAATATTAAATGGCAAGAGGAAATTTTCAATGAGATCCAATACTTCATTTCTATAAGATTTCAACCTTGGGTGCTTGGTTTGGCATTGATTCGTAATTTTTTTTTATAATCAGTTCGGAATCCTCAATAACTATCAAACATTCAATTTTCATATCTTTAGCAGCTGGTAGGCCCAACACTAATGCTTCATATTCAACAATGTTATTTGTAGTGTCAAATTCCTTCCTATATGAAAGAGGGACGAGGTTACCTTCAGTGGATATCAACAACACTCTTGCTCCATTTCCTTCCCTAAAGTAGGCTCCATCAAAATATAACTTTCAAATACAACCAACTTTCGTTTGCTTATTCATTTGTGAGGGAATATCCACTTTGGTATCCTACATAAATTCACCATCCACTTCCAACAACACACATGGAAAATCTTTTTCTTGCCCATGTACTAGAGAATTATTGGGTTTGTCTTCCTTAGTCAAAATCTTTACAAATTTGGATTCCATGTACACCCTATACTCCTCTCCACCAAATGCTAGAATAGTGGCACATGTGAGATCAAGTTTAATGTATCCTCCAAGTTTCATTCCCCGTGATCTAGAGAGGAGCATACCGAATCTTGTAGGAATGTCTGCAACCACAATATCCATACCACAATTTTCACATGGATTTGAGCCAAATTAACCACTAAATCCTTGATCATCCCGAGGCATTTCACTCTTTTGGAATCAAAGGAATACAAGTCCTTATGTGGCTTTGTTATCTGCAGGACCAATTGTTCCATGATAGATAGAGGCATTAAATTAAGAGAAGCTCCTTAATCAAGCATACAATTATGTAGCAACAAATCATGAATTATTAATGTAACATAAAATGAAGGGGTGGAAGGATCCCACTCCTCCACGTGTGGGCCAACCATGGCTACAAGCCCCTCTTCTTGCAAGTTAAAGCTATCTTATGTTGAGGTAACATGAGATGCATCCATGAATTCAAGTATTTGCCTCCTATAGGCAAGCTATTTCAGTAAATTAGCCAAATATATAGATATCTTCACCTTCTTTAACTCTTTTTGTAATCTGAAAGCACAAACATTCCTATCCAGCTTAACTAGCTCAATTGGTTCTCTATTTACTTGCTGGACTGGAATGGTTTGTATTGGTATTTGCTTTGTATTTGTAGATTCAGGCTTCGAATGAATGGGGTGGGAGATTTCTCCTTTGGTTGGCAGCTCAGGGCTGGCATGCTTTTTCTCCTTATTAGTTTGTTTGGGCATGGCAGGTTGGATAGTTTCTTCATTTTGGTCTTGTATCCGAGACCTTTTTCTAGACCTCAAATCATACTTTCTATGCAATTTTTGCTTGTATGAACTCAAAAAATTGCTTACTGTAAGCATCTATTTCTTCTTCATCCAAAGGAATATTTTGATCATCCTCATCTCCTCCATGTACTTTTGTTTCATTTTCTTCTTCCGAGAGAGTTGAATATTAATCTTCCTGAGCCTCATGAGCATCTTCAATTCCTTCCTTAGGATCATCTTCTATAAAAAAAGGAAGTTGTATTTGATCTTGCTGGTCTTTTCTTTCTCTTTTCCATAGTTGCAAAGTAGGTCTCCTATATTGGGGATTAAAGTACGTCTCCTATATTTCAAACTAATTCATCTCATCCAATTTTTTCCCCATGAGTATGCCTTGCTTGACCATAGGAGTTGACTTCCTCATTTCCTCTTTTCCTTTCACTATGTTCTCCCTTTCCCTTCAACTCCCTGTAGATGCAAAGTTTTCTTCTACTTCCAGAGCATCAGTCTAGATCTGGTCCAGTGTGAGGGATTTCCTCTCTTTGAGGATAAACCCAAAATTTGATTAGAAGGCTCCAACAAATACCACCTTAGCTGATGTCCATGGAGGTTTAATTTCGACAGGAAAATTGTTATAAAATTTATTAAATCTTTTGATAAATTTTGAGACATCTTCATTGTGCCTTTTCTTTATTTCATTAAATTCATTTAAGAAGTATTCATGGTCTTCCTTCTAACCCCATTTTTGCATAAAGGTGTTCTCTAATTCCTCCCAAGTGTTGATTGAGTTGTTTTGAAAATTGTTGAACCACTTTATAGCCTCCCCATCTAAATACTGAACAAATGGCCTCAAGGATATATCTAGATGTTCCACATTCAAATTTTCTACAAATGCACAAAATATCTCAATATTTTTGTGGGCTGTGACATCATCTTCCCTAGTGAATCTAGGAAGGATCTTGAGATATTTCGGGGCATTGCATTCATATGTTTCTATAGATTTAGAGGATCATATTTGTTGACTAAAAGCCAGGGATAACAATGTTTTTCAAAGGAGGTAAAAAAATATTTGTTGCAGGGCCTAGTTGAGAGGTTGGATGAATAGAACTAGATAATATTTGGTGTGAAATAACTGTGTGGGTTTCAGATGGACTAGTAATAAGGTTATCCTTAACTTATTCAACTTCCAAGAAAGTATTAAATGCAAAAGGATTATAATTGATAAAGATCCCTTCAGACTTAGCTTTTGAAAAGTAAAATCTAGGCGGGGGAAAACGTCTTCTGAAAACTCTTAAACTCTCGATGAGGTTTCAGGATATTTTATTACAACTAGTTGAGAGTTGGAAGTTTAGGCTTCAGGGGCTAAAATGGATGGAACTGGAGTCTTGTGGGTCTTTTCTTTCCAGATTCTCCTGGAGATAATTCTTTTTGGGTCAAAGAGCATAGGAGTTCTCTGCCAATAAGTATCTGAATGAGTATGAGGCCTTTTAAAATCCAGGGTTACAATGTTAAAACTCTATTAGGATAGTGGTCTCAACCCACACTTCCTTTGATCATCAGACAAAAATAATGCACAAAATTCATACCCATAGAATTATATTATAATTTTTTCCTCAACGACGGCGTTAGAAGATGTTGTCACTCCTAGAGACAACCCCCAGGTTGAGGAGAAGGGTTAGTGCCTAGGACATCTTAGTGTGTCTTAGGGATTTATTTTTTCTTCTCGAGAATTAGATACAAACTTATGGAATCTGGTCCAATCACCCTACTAAGAGGAAGATTAAATATACACTTAAACAATATGTCATTCCCAAGGCTTAATATTCAGTTATGGTGGCCAACACACAAAGAGTGTAGTTTCGTTGGTCGTTGTAATATAGGTGAACGAGTAAATACAAGGAGAGAAACCTAGTGCATAGGGTTGGACAAACACAAAATCCTATGCACAAAATTCTCGTAGAATTATGAATAAGATAAAGGAAATGAGGTTCAGAAACCATGGAGTGTGTTTTAAGGCCTTCAATCCCACACATTACAGGTACCATTTGCCATAACATAACAAAGGTAAAGCTGTTATTTAAGATCGAATCCAACAATTACAAATACACAATTTATGAGAGGAAATAAACATATATGAAATAATAAATAGATAAGGAATTACATAGTACACATATCAGTACTTGGAATCACCAAAAACTTCTTCATTAATCTTCAAGAACAAGATACATCTGATAAGCTCTAGAACTTGAAAAACTTGCAGAAAAACTACGACCTTTGGGATAGAAATTTGAACCCTTACTAATGAGTTTCTCTTCCCTTTTATAAGGAGAGTCCCAACAAAAAGAGTTACAAAAATACATTGAAGTGCTACAATTGTCTAGGATACTCAACTGCATGAGCGTGCTAATATCCTAGTTATCCTAATTATTACATAACAAATTTGATTCCTTCTCGAAAAAACAATATTTAGAAAATTTGAAAAATGGTAGTGGTATGTCATGATTTCCAAATCAAAAAATTCTTCATTTCTGGCTCGCTTGATCTCTCAAAGTGGACCCATGCTCCATTACTCAGACTTGTGGTGGGTTAACTAGATGATCACATCTTTGCCATAGAAATAGATTTGGTGTGGGAGTGTGAATAAGAGCACTGTAAGCGATTTTTAAATTTGTGAGCTCATAGAAATTTGGCCTAGCCATGAACAAGGTCTTCACCAGCCACAATAGTTGGAAGTCTCTCTATAGATAGTTTACTAAGGTATTGCTCTTGATAGTGGTAGTGTTTTCAGGTGATGAGTCTACCTTACTCGTGGCCTCAACTAGTAATTGTTCATATTGCTCCCATGGTAGCAAATTTCCTTGGAAATCCCAATAGCTAGGTAGCCCTACTCTAGTTCTCTGGTAAGAATTGAATACTGCAACCAATTTTGCGAGCTCACTCACACATTCTTTAACCCTATTGCTTGCTTACTTATTCTGGATATTTTTGGCAACTTCCATGATCACACTTGTCCTATCAATGATTTCTATTGCCCTCAACTCATCATCTGACTTCTCATTGAGGTGCTTGATAAATGTCTTAGCAGTGCTGACATTCTTAACAACCTCCTCCTTGGACGACATGATGGAGAATTTAATGGTATTTACTGCAAATTTTGGTTTTTGAAACTAATCTTAGGTGTTCCTGTAGCTTCTTTATTTCAGAGATAATATCATCCCAAATTGGCTACTTAGCTTCAACGAGGGACATGTTTCCCTTCAGCTTTTTCTACAGTACTTTGATCTCATCTTGTGACACCTGGTGCTTATTATTAATTTGATCACACTTGCCTGGGTGGACTTGAGTTGTTTCTCCTTAGTTTCCAGCATAAACTTGGTGTTGTCCAAGTCAATCTGTATCTTCTTCAACTCACTCTATGACCATTTCAGATCTTTGAGAGCCTTAGTCAACTGCTCAATGGGCTTTTGTGGATTGTTTGGCACAACCACAACACAAATATGTGAATCAATCTTTTTTTATAGCTCCATTACTTTCATTTTGAGGGCTACCACCTCATTATTCATTTCTATCAATTCCTTGGCTAGGTTTCCTTCTCATATTCCGCCTGAGCCAACTATTTGGTTTGTACATGCTTTGCAGCATGCATTTAAGAGGCTGCCTCAATGATTATAATTCTAATTGTAAGCCCTTGATGATAGAATATATGGTAGCATTATCACTTGGATCCACCTCTAGCAGATAATCATCCCCTTGCAACTTTCATTTTGGAGATGGAGGGCTCTTGAGTCGGCGTTCTCTTGCTTTCTCTTGGTAGCTCCCTTCTCCAACAACTTCTCGACCTTGTTGATGGTCAAGGATCCTTCACTTAATTTACTATAGATCATCTCCCCTTTCTGCCTATGTAAATTGATTTTATGTTGCAAGGGGACACTAGTCATGTCCAAAGATAAGTCCACTATTTTAACTGTGGTCTAGAGGGGAGGGACTGAACTGAAGGGTGATACAAGGAAAATTTCATATAATTTCTTTCTAGGTCCATGGAAGCCAAGAGTCTAGTTTGATATAACATTGAATGAGAGGTTAGTTTTGACAAAAATTCATCCCCAAATTTCTTATTCCTCTCCTCCATAAGCTCCCCTTCCTCCCACTTAGGGCTTGTTGCTGATGTGCTTCCAATTGAACCTAGGATTGCCACCTCAGTTGAAATGGAGGTGGCAACTTGATGGAGATCCTCCAATTACACCTAGAAACCTTGTTGGTTTAAGATTTTCTTGGTCGATTTGACTTCAATATCCTCCCTTTTTTGCTCCTAAAGCTTTTCTTTCTTGATCGAGGATGCATTATCCATCTCAGTATCTCTTGCCTCATCAATACCCCTCTTCTGATATTTTTCCTTTGTGTTGGCTATCTCAACTTCCATCTCTGTATTGATGTGCCATGAATCAAGATTATCCTTCCATTCTAATTCTAGTTTAAATTCATGTTCATAGGTAGAGGCATTAATCTCTTTCCTTCTATTAGAAATAATACTATGAGGGTCATAATGCCACACCTCTCCTATTTCAAGATTCAATTCCTTTAACATAATTTCCACCTATTGGAAAGCTTTTTTGGAGTTCACAACAAAGGGACCTACAACCATGGGAAGCTTGAAAATGTACCCCTTTTTAGAAAAGACAAAATGGATTTGGTCTGTGTTCAGGCTCCCCCTGATGAAATCTAAGTAAAAAATTATCATGGGCATGAATACAAGTAGTTGGTAAGGAGGTAATTTAGATCCATATACTCTAATTTCGGTGTGGTCTCAAAAAGAATACCAATCACCTACACTAACATCCTTGCTAAGTTGAATAATTCTAGTTTGTTGGGGTAAGACTCTAAGAGGGGAGACTTTGTTGATAATTTTATAAACATTGGCCATGAAAGTAGAGAGAAAGTGTGAAAACCCCTTATTGTTGGGCTTCTTCTTCAGAGAACTGTCCCAGTCAACCACATATTTCCATTTCTTATGGGAGTCTACAATTTTGAGGCTTAGGTAATCAAATTCTTCCACATGAGTGTAGAGGAACATATAACCACTATGGAGTAGTATTTGAAGTAGGAGGCTAGGTACAATTTGTTACTCTAGAATTTGATAGCTTCATCCAAAAAAGAGGGAATGTCAAGGATAATATCTGGCTTCATCATTTTATGTAAGAGCCCTACGACTGCCTTGGAGACATTTGTTGTCTCATCTTCACATAACAACCATAGGATAATAGACATAATGGGCTACACAAACTTTGAAAACAAGGAAATGGGAAGGGTTTTTGAATTGGTAGGAAATTGTGCATTTGGGGCGAGAATTAGTTCGATAAAAACCTATTTCTCTCCAGCTAAGAGCCCAATGTAATCATAGAAGAGTATTGTTTCTGTAAACTTCTCAAAATTTTGGGAGTGGATAAATGAAGGCATTGTGTATCAATTATGGGGTGACCTCCATAATTTTCTCCCCAGTGGAGGAAATACAACAATTTTTATCTTTGACGTAGGTGGCAATGAACTAGGATATGAATTTTTGGAAAGGGTATATCACTGGGGTGACTAGGTGATACAATCCTGACTCAATGAATCGAAAGGGGTTTTCCTTGTCTAGGTAGCAATCATAGAAGTGAAAAAAAAGGTCTGATAGGTTCAGAGTGCAAAGGGAAATATGAATTTCCCCATCTGTGTCCATGAAGGGTTTGGTGTGGCTTGAGGGTTTGACATTGTGTCTTCAGGGTTTTCAGTAAGTCCTTCTTTAATTTAAGCATGGTGACAAATTTTGCAAGGATAGGGGGACTATGGATTACCTAGTAAGTGGAGGGAATTGGAGGTTGTGGGTGCACAAAGGCCCTTACACTAGGTGACCGTTGGGTGGAGGTAACCATGAAAAGGTGGAGAGGAAAAATAAAAAATAATTTGAAATAAAAAAATTTGAATGGCAACGGTCGATTCATGGGGTTTATAGGCGGGAAAAGGAAGAGGTGACATGTAGGAGACACATGGAAGAGTTGGATTGGGTGGAGAGAAAGGGAGGAGGGTGATGTCTTAAATAGTTTCTTGCTCGTCTCATAGTGGTCTTGGTTGCTAACGTGGTCACCACGTTGGCTTGATAGGTGGTGGGCTCAGTTTACCTCCTCCAACAAGGTGCTTGGGTGGACTTGGAGGCAAGGTCCGAATCCCTTGAAATTCATCACAATTGTCGATTTGCGAGATGTGTTTTGTTGACCTTGACTTTCCACGGGTAAGCTTTAGGTTAACTGTCATGCTTTTTAAACCACCAAAGCTTATCCATGGTGAGGCTTCTCTGATATGGGCGATGATCCACCCCATAGGTTGTCGATATTTAACCATTTACATTTGGAAAGTGGGGGCAAGCCCACTACCACTTGGCCGCTCATGTGCACTAAAAATAGTGCTGCCTTGATGGGCCACTCCACGTGACTCCTTCCACTTTGGACTCTTCACCTTCTAGGTATGACTCGCCTAAGACTTCCATTGTGTTGAGCTGGAACCCAGATGCCCTAGTGCCCTAGTCCCTGGAAGCTCGACTCTTTTTGAAATGTAATTGGAAATTATTAGGGGATTTCAGGGTTCCAAGACTTCTAGCCTTTGACTTCCTTCATGGGATTCCATCCCTTCACAGATACGGGAACAAAAAGTTCCTCCTGCCATCGTCATTTGACACTCCCTTGTCCCTAGCACCCTCGAAAATCCAAATATTTTAAATATTTAATTAGAAATAGTTGCGAGATTTCGGGGTTTTGGGATTTTGAATTTTATAGGCCCAACTTTGACTGCCTTTATCTTTTGATCCAGGAGGCCATTTATAGATTTCTTTATACCATTGGAAAACTCTTCCAGAGCACTTTATGGTTGAGTGGATCTGATGTGGTCTTTGAGCTTATATTCTACTTGAAAAATGGCTTCCAACTATGTTATTCTTTGCACCTTGATCCTTCTTCTATATGAAAAATCAAAGGAAGGATGAGAAGGATACAATAGGACCCACACAACTGATGTGGCAGCCCCGTCAACAAACCAGGTGGACCCACAATCAAGTGACATGGCAACACCATGAGTTGATACGTGGCAATTAGGTGGCAAAGGTGGCATATGATGTGGACCAATGAGAGTCTGCCACATGGCCCAATCACACAGTGCCACATGATGTCTCAAATTAGGCCCAAGTGGCCTTAGAATAATGCAACCTCCATTTTTTTCTTATTTGCATGGTTGAGGGGGTTGTTACAATATGGATATAACTTTACCATATATTATATGTTAGATCTAAGACTTTTGGGATCCACAATATAGATAGAAGTCTTTCGGATTAATCTGAAAGTCTTCTATCTATATATATATGGTTTGAAAACTATATTAAAACCAAAATTGGGATTTGAAACTATACCAACCTACATCCATTTTAACTCCAAATCTACCAAGTGTCGAGAGGGATCAAAATATTGAGATGCAAGCATATTTTAGATTGAAGAGATATTTTTTTGAGATGCAAACATCTTTTAGAGTGAAAAGAGATTTGATCCCTCTCGACACTTGGTAGATTCAAAGTTAAGATGGATCTATGTTGGTTTAATTATTAATTATAATCATAATATGTATGTATGTGTCTATCTTAAATACTTATTATTTTTTACTTTTGTCAAAATTTACCTCAGGAAAAAAGCATGTAATATATATTATATATAATATATATATATATATATTATATATATATATATATATATATATATATATACTATATATATATATATTATATATATAATATATATGAAATACTTATTAGTTTTCTTTATACATTTGAAATAATTATTAATTTTTACTTATTGTTTTTAATTGGATAAACTTTTCCTTATTGCTTTTTAACTCACAAAAGAAAGTTTTTAACTATAATATCAATTTATTTAATTTATATATCTGAAATGCTAATTATTTTTTTACTTTGATAAATTGTCTCACATAAACAAATTTTAACTATGATATAAAATTCCTCAAATTTTCAACATTTTAGTTTATAAGTGTTCCAATTTCATGAAACATTTAGATGTAATAAGAGTTTACATTTCATGGAACGTTTTAGACATAATAAATTTTTACCCATGTTTAATCAGTTTCAAGTTTTGGAAAATAATATTATATGATTTTTTACATTACAAAAAATCTAATTTAATATTTATGTGCGATGCCCAGTGAGAGAGATCAAAACAAAACGAAATGAGAAGTTGTGATTCCAGGTAAGGGATCAAAGCAAAGTAGAATAAGGAGTGGGGTGTTGGTAAGTTCTTTATCCGGTGAATTTATTGTCCCAATGTGAAGTGAGACAAAATTTACAGACAATTTTTTTTTTATTTCATTACTGTAGGTTAGAGATTATGCAATTTTTTTTGACGAACAATCATACAATAATTGAAGTTTTGTGCACCAATACTCATACTTGTTTTATTTTCTTGGATTTTTTCCATGCTTAATTTTCTTTTGTGATAGATAATATTGTTGTATATATGTGTTTGTTGTTAAAAAATTTAATTGAGTTGACATGTTCAATATTATTCTTTATTTTTCATTAATTAGAGAAGATATATTTTTAAATTTTTTTAATGTAACATTATGTGACAACATCGACCTCATACATTGGGCTGTAGAGTGCCTCTCGGCACAATTAAAGCCAAAATTGGGAGGCCATTTTTTTTGAACCCAAAACCTCCCCAACAATAGATAACTTAATATGAATATGCCAATTATTACGCCAACCACATAATTTATCTTATTCACCCTCACACTTTGTTATAGAGTGTCGTTCGAATGGTTCAAGGGGAACCATGGAGAATGCATGAGAGAGGAGGGTGCATGCAGGCCAATGCAAAAATGAATCTCAAGAAGATTCTAGGAATATTGTAAAAACATATGTTACAAAATAATCTTATGGAATATTCCAATAGAATATTGTAAGTATATTCTCATTGACATATGTTACAAAATAATCTTATGGAATATTCCAATAGAATATTGTAAGTATATTCTCATTGTTGTGGAATCTTGAAGATTCTTTGGGGGTCCAGAGATGATAATGGTGGAATATAGTTGATTTTATACTCATATTACTCATAATTTCACAAGGATTTCAATGGTATAGTCATATTTTGGATCTGAGCGGTGGATCTCAAAGGGTTACTGCAGAAACCATTACTTTTAATTAATTGTTGGACATGAAGTTCGAGACAACAATGCATCTTTCAGAAGTGGGTCATGTTTCTATTCAAAAGTCTCAGGAGGATGAGACAAATCTTTTGGTGTTGTGATTTTTATCATTTGAGCAGCTGAATTTCAAGTCACTCCTTCTAATGGAGGTATAATGATGTATTTTTCCATGTACTTGCCTTTCTTTTTTATGAGATGAATGGAGCGACCTCTCCACTATTGAAGCAGGGCCTAGAGACATAGTCCACACTAGGCGAACTCCGTTATCAAACTTTTGTGTGCATTGTCTTATGGTCTCCCTTTATGGTTCTTCTTCTTTAATTGTTTGCAAACATGGTTTTTACATGCCCTTTCATGCAATTCTACTAACATCAACTGAAGAAAAGATCTTGGATAATGTTGGTAAATTAGAGATTCTGGATCAAAAGTGGTGAACCAGGCATGGCTATAAAACTTGATATGGGGAATGCTTTTGAAAAGGTCTCCCATTCATTCATTTTCTCTATCATGGAAAATATGGGATTTAGTGGGGAGCTTGTTAATTGGATAAGAGTTTGTATTACCAGGCCTTGGATTTCCCCCTAGTCAATGGCCACTCCTGTAATTACTTCCTAGCCTAAGGGGGTTTGAGAAAGGTTGCCTCATCTCCCCCCTTATATACATCCTTGTTGCATAATGTCTTAGTAGAAATTTGGAGCTCGTTGAGATTGATGCAAGGTTAAGAGGATTAAGCATTGCTAGGAGCTCCAAAGACATTAATCACTCTCGATTCACTAATGGCACCCTTTTATCTGGAGGTGCTTCAAAGCATATTATTGTTAGATTTAAATAGATACTTGATAAATATTTGGATCTATCAGGGGGTCTCATAAACAAAAAAAGAGCCAATTGTTCAGATGGATTTTCTCTATTCACATTCTTTAGGATATTGCCAAGGTTCTAGAATTTCACTGGACACTAAGTGGAAATATTTCAGGTACCTTGGAATCCAAATATCTCTAGGCACCACAAATTTGGATTTCTATTGTTGGTCGGGTGATCTTGGTGAAATATTTCCTATCCTCCAGTCCTTTATATCTCCGCTATAGTTTATTAACACCTAGATATGTGGTTACACAAAATGGATTTTTTAATCCACAATTTTTTATGGCAAGGAGGAAAAAACATTGAAAATAAATTTCATTTGGTTCAGTGGAAAATCGTGAACCTTCCTAAGGAAAATGGTGACTTGGCAGTGAAAGTTCCTCTATATATGAACCTGGCTCTCAGTGAAAAAATCATTTAGAAGTTAATTTCAGATACAAAACAATGGTGGAAAATGGCATTTCTGCGTAAATACTTCAATAAAAGTTATTTTTTTATGGGCGGAGTCAGTAAACTGGTCTGGACCTAATTTGAAAATATGGGCGCTATGTAAGGAGGCCGCCCATCTCGTCATTGATCATCTCAGTTGGTGTGTTGGGAATGACACCCGTGTTAGTATCTGGAAAGACAACTTCACACCCATTGGTCCTGTTGGAGCCCATGAAGATCTTAGAGATTTGGAACTATGGATGTAAGAGAATGGCTTTCACAAACCGAAAGATATCTCAAATTGGGAAAATTAGGGACAATGGAAAGCATGGCCAAGGCTTGATATCCCTCTTCAATTACAGATCCAATGGGGTAGTTTCAAATTTATGTTAAAGGGCATGGCTCCTATATTTGTTTCCTTGAAGGACCAACGTACATGCAATAAAACCCCTCTTAAAAAATACTCTATCAGGATGGGATACTCTCTCCTTATAAAGGAGCTCCCTCCTCCTCCTCCGAGCAGATTGTGGACAAAAATCTAGGGTAAAGATGGTATAACAAAGGTAAACACCTTGTACTGGTCCCTAGTTCACTGTTGATTAGGTGATCATGTTCTAAGTGAAGAAAATGCTCAAAATTGGTTGAAATCAGAATGATCGGATAGATCTTGTCATCCTGATTTTGGCGCCATGAACAGTTTGAAAAACTAACATCGTATGGAGGAGTTATCGCATTTTAAAAATGCCCAGTAAACTACAAATTGTTGAATTTTGGGAAAAAAAGAATATTTTGAGGAATATTCCCTAGAATATTCTCCAAAATATTCACTGGAATATTTTTTTTGGTTGGTCCAGTAGGAGGTTGACAAGTGGCAAGCTCGGAGGCTGCCAAGTGGCCCTAAATTGGCATGTCAAAAGTTTTTATGAGGTTGAGCGGGATCGAACCCGTGACCTCCCACGGGCAAGCGCAAGGTCTTAACTGTCTCGGCTATGTGTTAGTTCTTAACAATTAATGGGCGAAAATGTTATTTGAATGTTAACAGTTTCAGTTTTGGGGTAGACCACAACGATTACCCGCCAGCGGTCCCGCAGCCTGGTCACATGCCGCTGTCTCCGCCAACAGTTACGCTAATAAACCTACAACTGCCAACCTTATCTGCCGCCTGGTCCATGTGGTCACATGCGCTCGGACTCCGCTGATGGTTATAGTTAGCCCGATGATCAAGGCTGGAGGACTGCCAAATTTGGCGCTTTTGCCAATTTTAATGGCCAGTTAACTCCATTTAATCTGCTTTTGATGGAGTTTCCTTAGGCCAACTTGGACAAAACTTCAGTTGGTCATAACTTTCAGTAGACAAAACCTTTTGGTGCAATTTTTTTTCGATTTTGAGTATTCTGAGCATTCCAGAGCCAATGGTACATGTTGCAGAGTCAACAGAGTTGATCTTTAGGTACTTTTTCAACAGAGAAGCTTGGAGAGCCATCAAAGCCTAGGGAGTGTTGGGGCTGTATTGGGATATGGTTAACCATTGGAGGTGAAACAAAAGCTAATCTTTACTATTTTCTATGTTCTTTACTCATTTCCACAACGTATTTTTCCTGTTTAGGCTCTCTTATCATTGTATAACCAATTTGAGCATCTAATAAGAGCAAGGACATGCCCATTTTGGGGCCTTGGACCCGACAGATGTACCCTAGGAGGGGTGGACTGCCTCATCAGCTGTTGTGTTATATTATGTGATTTTATCTTGCTGTGTTTTTCATATTTAATATGCTAAACAGTAAAATGAAATAATACTCCTTCACAAATAAGACTTAGAAATTTACCAAAAACACTTTGTTTGAATTGCAAAGCATGAGTAACAGTTTGCACATATAATTTAATGGAAATGAATACCTTGAATAGTAAATACAAGTAGTTTCATTTTCAGATCAGTTGGTATCGGAGCTCAAGTTTTGAGTATTAGTTTTGTGCAAAGATATTTTTGACTGTTTTGCAAGTTTTAATTCTTACCATGCTTAAACTTCAAAGAGGGAAAGGAAAATTGGTTAGAGCACAAGATAATCCTCAACCAAGGAGGGCTAGGGTGCCATTATCTCCACCTTATAATTCACCCTCAATAGCCTTATAAGAAGCTTCAAGTATGTCTGAAAGGGAAGGAGAATTTCCTGAAGACATCGATCCAAAAGAAGAAGAATGGCTATTCAGAAAAGCTTTTTTGGACATGACTGAGATGGTAAGAATATTATACTAGGAAAGGAATGATAGGTTGGTTGGAGAAGGGTCTAAACGTTAGAAAGAAGGAGAGGGCTCTTCAGGAGGAGAGAAAGGTGATGATAATTCAAATAAAGGACATGGAGGAAATGGCGATCCACCATCTCCATCATCATACTCTTCCTCTACATCGTCATCTTCTACCTCGATAAACCAATCTCATAAGCTTAAATCTTCTGGAAAAATTCCATTTTTAAATCTAGATGTTAAATTTGAATTACCCATGTTTAACGGTGAAGTCAATGCAGAGAAACTTGACAACTGGATAAGACAGTTGGAAGTTTATTTAAGGATACAAAACTTACAAGATGATGACACCAAGATTCAGTTAGCCTCTTTAAGAATGGATGGAGCAACATTGGTATGGTGGGAAGCCAAGACTAAGGACGAAATTAAGAAACATGGTAAGATTACTTTAACATGGGCTGGATTTATTTCCACAATTAAGAAGCAATTTTATCCTCTTGCTCATTTACAAAAGGCTATAATGAATTGGCAAAACTTTAGACAACTAAAGGGAAAAAATGTTCAAGACTACACCCAAGAGTTTAGGAGAAGAGCACTCTTATTAGGGGTATACTTACAAATTTAAGACACTTTGCTGAAATATATAGGTGGTTTGCACAGCTACCTTAAACATACTATCCTTATCTTCAATCCTACTAGTCTAGATGAAGTTTGTATACAAGCTACACATTTAGAGGCTCGAGGGAAAAACACTTTTGATGAGGGTAGAAACAAGCCTTTTAAGGGGAAAAACAAAGAGAAAACCTTTAAGGGAAAAGGCAAAAAGAATGGATCTGTCAAAAAGGAGGGTGAGAAAGTGATATGTAAACATTGTTCAAGAGAAGGCCATGAAGAGAAAAATTGTTGGAAACTTTATGCTGAAAAAAGAAATTAGTTTAACAAAAACAAAGGAAAGAAGAAAACTGCAACTACTAAAACTACACCACAAGATTTAGGTGATGATTCAGGTGAAGAAACCAAAATTGTAGCGATGGGTTTAAAGAGTATGAAGGGAAAAGAAATCGAAACTAAGCCAAGCACTATTACTTCAAACTGTCATGTACAAGCTCCAAATGAGGAAGAAAGAATTGAATTGTTCCATGTGAGAGTAGTCTCAAAACATACAAAAATTGACACACTGTTTAACAGTGGGTCACAAGAAAATCTCATATCAGAAGACTTGTTCATCCAAAGCCTTATCCACTTGGGTGGATATGCAAGGATGCAAACTTACAAGTCTCAAGAAAGTGCAAATTGCGCTTTGCAATTACTGCACACTTTATTGACACAGTTGAACTTGATGTAGTACCGCTTGATATATCAGGAATAGTTTTGGGAAGTCCTTACTTATTTGACAGGAAAGTGATCTTCCATCGCCGTGAAAATAAATATCATATTTTCAAAGATGGCAAGGAGTACATTGTCAAAGCACATCGCAAGAAGGCAAATATAGCGATGGTAAATGAGAGATAGGTAAAAAGGGTAGTTAATTCAAGTAAGAGTTTTGTATTTCTGATGATCAAGCCTAAGGTTGATGCGAATCATGAGTCATTTGAAAATTGTGATTCCAAGCTTAAATTAGATTTATATGATGTAGTTGATGCACATCATGAGATGTTTCAGGAACCAACATGTTTGCCCCCCTAAAAGGGAGATTCAACATGAAATCCATTTACATCTAGATTGTCCTCTTCCTAACATAGGCATGTACCACATGTATATCATGGAGAATGCTGAAATAAAGAAGCAAATTAAAGATTTGTTGGACAAAGGTTTCATAAGACCAAGCACTTCGCCATGTGGGTCACTTGATCATGTTGATTCCAAAGAAATATGGAACTTGGCGCATGTGTGTGGACTTCAGGGCTTTGAAAAAAATAACGGTAAAGAATCGTTACCCACTTCCAAGGATAGATGATTTGTTAGATCATCTGAAAGATGCTAAATATTTCACTAAGTTAGACTTACATAGTGGTGATCATCAAGTTAGAATTGAAGAAAGTGGCTTTTGGAAGACAACTTTATAAACCAAACAAGGACTCTTTGAGTGGCTTGTTATGCCGTTTGGTTTATGCAATGCACTTGCAACTTTCATGCAGGTAATGGATGATGTCTTACGTCATTTTCTTGATGATTTTGTTATTGTCTACTTAGATGACATCTTAATTTTCAGCAAGACTAGAGAAGAGCATGTCATGCATGTTAAGAAAGTACTTGATATTTTGAAGAAAAATCAGTTATTTCTTAAAATGTCAAAGTGTGAATTTGGAAAGACTTCTTTGGTTTATTTGGGACACATAGTAGGAGGAGGTGTTTTGAGAATTGATCCTTCTAAGGTAGAAGCAATTGTGAATTGGCCTACTCCCAAATCCATTACAGATTTAAGAATTTTTTTGTGTGCAGCTCGGTATTGGATGAAGTTTATTTCTAACTTCTCTACCATAGTAGGTCCTATGCATGCAGTGACAAGTGTGAAGCGTGCTTTCCAATGGGGAGGCAAGCAATAGAAATCTTTCGAGTCTTTGAAAGAAAATATAAGTTTAGCTCCAGTTCTTGCATTACTAGACTTGAGACAGCCATTCGAGATTCAAACTAATGCTAGTGATTACGCCATGGGTGCAGTTCTCCTATAGCATGGTAAGCCTATCACATTTCATTCTGAGGCATTTAATGGTGCTGTTGTGAATTATCCTACATATGATAAGGAGTTGTATGCATTGGTACAAAGAGTCAAAAAGTGGAAACACTATCTGATGGGCAAAGAAGCAGTTGTTCATACCGACCATCAACCGTTACAGTACTTGCAGTCGCAAAGTAAATTGCAGTAGTCACGACATTTCAGATGGATGGGGTTCCTACAAAAATTTCACTTGGTAATAGGGTACAAGAAAGGTATTTTCAATAAAGTTGCTGATATGCTTTCAAGGCCTATTATTAGTGCTACTACTTTACTTAAGAATGATTCTATTGTACATGATAGCTACATAGAACAATATGCATTAGATGTTGATTTTAAGGATGTGTATGCTAACTTGGGTGAAGGGAATCATGTTGAGGAGAATGATTATCATTTGCATAATAATTTGCTGTTTCATATGGGCAAGTTATGTATACCACAGGAAGAGAGACTAAGTATCATGAGAGAAGCTCATTCTTCTCTTATTGCTGGACATTTCAGGGTAAGCAAAACAGTGGCACATTTATAGAGGTATTGTTATTGGCCTCACATGGTAGATAGTGTTTCACGTTTCATTAGAGGTTCTTCATTATATGCTACAAGCAAGCCTAGCAATAGGAAGCTTGGATTATATACGCCATTGCTGGTACCTTCTAGATCATAGGAAAGTGTTTCTATGGATTTTGTAGCAGGTCTACCATTATCTAGAAAGCAACATGATTATGTTTATGTAGTGGTTGATAGATTCAACAAGATGTGTATTCTTATGCCACGTAAGAAAACTATAACTACTGAACAAAATGCTGATTTATATTTTCAACATGTATGGGTTCATTATGGCTTGCCTACTTCTACTGTTAGTGATAGGGATTCTAGATTTGTTGGGAATTTTTGGTCCAATCTATGGAAGATGATGGACACCAAGTTGAAGAAGAGTACTGCTTTCCATCTGAAAACAGATGGCCAAATAGAGGTAGTGAACAAAATCGTTGTACACCTTTTGAGAGGTTATTGCAGTAATCATCCCAAGCTTTGGGATGAGCACCTGTATTACATTCAACATGCTTACAACCGGGCCAAGCACTCTTCTACAAATACTTCACCTTTTGAAGCTTGTTTTGGGTATTTTCCTAAGTCACCTTTAGATTTCATTCTTGAGAAGGATGTTGCCATTGATGGGCATAGTGACATTGACAAAGCTCGCATGTTCATTGAAAGAATTCAACTCATACATCAGCAAGTTCAAGAACAACTTGAAAAAAGTCAAGGCAAGTACAAGGAAAGACATGATAAACATATAGTTGATCATAAGTTTCAAGAAGGACATGAGTTATGGCTGCATATTGGTAAGGAAAGAATGCAAGGAGAAGGTAAAAAGCTGAAGCGTATCCTTAAACAAGTTGGAAATAATGCTTTTCAATTAGATTTGCCTTTATATATGCAAATGTCTTCCATTGTGAATGTGGAAAACTTACGTTTGTATGAACCTCCTTTAATTGTTGATCATGAAAGTGACATTTAGCTGCCATCCATAGATGATTTCTTGCCAAAATTTTTGGATGAGCTGAAAGAGGATGCTATCCTTGACAGAAGGATATGAACTTCGAGGAGGGGAAATGTTGATTATGTCCGGGTTGGTCTTAAAGGCAGCAAACCGAGTAACGCAAAGTGGATGGAGGTGGAAAAGGTGAGGGAGCTGTACCCTCACCTTCTTAACATGTAATTGAAGGCTTTTGGGGTCCAAAAGCTTCCCATTTGGGAGGTGTGATTAGGTGATCATGTTCTAAGTGAAGAAAATGCTCAAAATTGGAACTGCTTAGAATTAGTTGAAACTAGAACAACCGGATAGATCTCGTCGTCCTGATTCCGGCACCATGAACGGTTCAAAAAACTAACACCATATGGAGGAGTTATGACATTTTAAAAATGCCCAGTAGATTGCAAATTGTTGAATTTTGGAAAAATAAAAAAAAAGAATATTTCGAGGAATATTCCCTAAAATATTCTCCTGAATATTCACTGGAATATTCTGTTTGGTTGGATGTTAGAAAATTATATATTACGGAGCAATGGAACACATATAATATTTCAGAAATATAAACACAGAAAACGCACAAAACAAGAGAGACACAGATATACGTGGTTCACCCAGTTTGGGCTACGTCCACCTCGAACAGCCAGTCCTTCCTTTCTATTTATCCAGCAAAATGAAGAGACACAACCTACAGCAAAGCCGCTGTAATATCCTCTGTTTTCTCTCACAGTCTCACCTCTCTGTTTCTCGCTCACACACACCGAGTACACATCTATATCACCGCCTCAAATACAATACCCTCATACAAAGAGAGGGGGTTGCCTTCTAGGGAAAAAAACCCTAAACTAAACAT